>CAJUYG010002564.1:0-30262 GCA_910591675.1 Galerucella calmariensis | reverse complement strand
TAGTATGGTATAGTATGGTATAGTATGGTATAGTATGGTATAGTATGATATAGTATCTATAGCAATAATTTATCTCTCTTTCTCGGTGTGGCAATATAATATTATACCTACTCGCATTCTTATTATTAGATTTTATGAAACATCCCGGTGTACTATGTACTACAGTATTCCTCAACAAAATTTAACCAAAACTTCTCCACTCAATTACTTCCAGCCTGAAATGTAAAAATTATTGATAAAATTATAATTTAAAGGTTATACCTCGAATGCTTCAAATTTTATCGATAATTTTTTCTTTTCCATGAAAACTTTTTTTTGGCAAAAATATGAAAACAAACCGATTGATAAAATCACGAGTCCATCAGGACGAGTAATTTTATCCAAATTCGGTTTGTTTTAATGCTTTTACCTCAAATAAATAAGTTTGAGTGATGGAAGTAGAAAATAATGTGATAAAATTTGAAGAACGAGTTGTATTTGGAAAGATTATTTTTTCAACAATTTAAAAGGATTTCACTTTATTTTTTGAATGTATAGAATGCTCAATATTCTCTTGGGTGATGGCACTGAATCGGTTTGTGTTTTTTCAATATACTTCGGAGCACTTTTAGTTGTCAATAATGACAAATTCGAAGTAAAATTTTGACGTTTCGATGTAAAAAGGTATTATCGATGAGGAAGCAGAATTATCAAAGGTGATACTACGAGTGCTTCAAATTTTATCGATAATCTTTTCTTTTCAACGAAAACTTGTTTATTTGGCAAATATATGAAAACAAACCGATTGATAAAATCACGAGTCCGTTGGGACGAGGGATTTTATCTAAATTCGGTTTGTTTGAATGTTTCTGCCTCAAATAAACAAGTTTGAGTGATGAAAATAAAAAATTATCTGATAAAATTTCAATAGCGAGTTGTATTTGGGAAGATTATTTTTTTCAACAATTGAAAATTTTGTATCACCTGAATGTTCAATATTCTCTTGGGTGATGGCACAGAATCAGTTTGTGTTCATTTTTTAATAGACTTCGAATCACTTTTAGTTGTCAATAATGACAAATTCAAAGTAAAATTTTGACGTTTCAATGTAAACAAGGTATTATCGATGAGGAAGCAGAATTATCAGTATAATACCGAATGATTGGCTAGAATAATGTATTGCTATTGGCTAAAACCACCAAAATGTCAGAGTTTGACAAGTGAAAAAAATAATCATATATAATACCACGAGAGTGAAAATTTTGTCGGCAAAATTTTTCGATTGTCATGAAAGTTTGTTGCTTGGCAACTTTGCGAATGACATTTTTAACAAAGCCGTCAGGCGAGTGGTTTTGGATAAAATGTCATGAGCGAAATTACCTAAAAGCAACAAACTTGGATACGAAAAGAGAAAAATTTTACCTTACAAAATTTTTAATTGAGTAGTATTCGACATGACTATTTCACGAGAGAAAAACTAAGAAATCATATGTTTGAACGTTTTATTTATTGCAAACTTCAAATATACGAAGCCAAAAAAATAATAACATTGTGAAAAAAAAATTACTTATTTTATGTAAAAAGTACAATTATTACGATTGTACGTTGTATCATTATTTTAGGGATTGTTTTGCATCATAACCTGTGATGAATTTAAGTTAGAAACTGAGGATTCCTTTTCTTGATTTTTATTTTCTCGAAGGTTCTCTATAAGTTGGAAATGGTGTTCTTCATTTTATTGTAAATATGGTTTCAAAGAATGGGCAGAAGAATGTCCTGTAAGCTTAATTACTTCTTGTTCACCAACTCCTTCTTTTGCTAATGCAGATATTGCAGAAGCTCTATGTAAATGATTGGTTATTTTTATTTTTTTTTGAGTCTATACCAATTGATTCTGCCGATATTTTCGTCCACTTTGAAATTGTATTAATTCTCAATGGTGAATTTTTGTACCATATTCCTTTCTCCCAATTTGGATGTACTGTTAAAAATAATCTTGTTGTTGTTAGACAAGAATTGGATTCTCTTTTTTTTGTCTTCATTGTATTTCGCGGTATAATTTGCTTAATTGTACTCTCTATTTCATTTATTGAATTATTTCCAAATCTCTTATTATTCATGTTACTAATACTTATTTGCATTTTTGAAACAGTTTTAATAATTTTTAGACAGTTGAATAAATAAATAAACAACTTAGTTTCCTTAGAAACCACTAACAAATATTTTATATTGAATTTTATCACAGTGATAGAATTTTATACACATAGATTTGATATATTAAACGTCAAAAAATTGCCGCGACAAGACAAAAAATTGACAGTTCAAAACCTTCAAATTTTGTCAGTTATCAATTTACTCTAGTGAAATAGTCAGTATAATACCGAATTATTGGCTAGAATAATGTATTGCTATTGGTTAAAACCACCGAAATGTCAGATTTTGACAAGTGAAAAAAGTAATCAGTATAATACCAAATGACTGGCTACACTAATGTATTGCTATTGGTTAAAACCACCAAAATGTCAGATTTTAACAAGTGAAAAGAATAATCAGTAGTACCTAATACTATAAGTACCTACTTCAAAATAATCAGGTTATACATCGATAACTTGTTGCATAATTACAAAGACAAACTGACACGATTTGTAATCATTATGCAGCAAGTTTGAGATGTATAATGGTATTTATTTTGAAGTACGTATTGTATTCGATACGATTATTTTTTGAGTAAATATAAACAATTTATTTATTTAGATACAAGTTGCTACCATGGAAATTACAATCCGAATCGATCATTTTTGATAAACGTCAGAATATGACGGTAATGTTAATTTGTGAATTGTTGTATATTGATGTCGATGTGATTATTACTATGGGAATTGAAGTATTGTGAAATTTTTGATTGGTAGAGCTACCCTATGTATAATCACTTGTGAAATTTTTTATTGGTATGCATAATCAGGTATTATCGATGTCAGATTTTTAATGTAAGTAATTCACTGACCGATTTCTCGTTTAAGTATATGAATAGGTGAGTATTATTGAGCAAAAATATAATGAAATAATGACAAATGGAATTTAATCACTGATCGAATATGGAAATTGTTTATAATTATGTATTTTTCAATGATTCGTAGACTCAATACGGTCAATTTTATCGGAACTAACGGTTGCCCTTGCATCGCTGCAGCTATCTATAACTAAAACAGTTTGGTGTATAAAAAAACAATAGTTGTGGGAAATTTATTTCTCTGCAATATTTATGATTCGTGCAAATAGCATTAATCCGACAGGAAGCAAGATATTTACAGAAAACTGATTCCCTTCACCTATATCTTTCAGGACACGGACACAGACCAATGCGTTCCTTTTAAATAACATGATTGAAAAAAATTTACAGCGGGTTTGCATAAAAAAATGTATTTGAAAATTAAAATATTATTGTATTGGAGTTTGAATTTATCGATAAATTTTGATATTTTATATCAATAAAATCAAATGGATATTGTTTTAACTAGAATTAATGGAAATTTTAAGCCAATGAATTGTTGAATATGATATTCCATTTATCAACGAATCGAACGAATCTGAATAAACATGAACAAGTTGCGCCTTGATAGTTATAAGGGCGGATGATAACGCATGTTGTTATTTATAAGTCAAATAGTATATTTGTCCACGACCACCTAATAATAAGTCAATATTTCACCTCCTAACTAAAGGTATATGGTACCCATATATCAACTGTCGTGAATTATGGTTCATAATACACTGTAGTGTATTATGGTTCATAATTCACGACTAGAGATGGGGGTACAATATGAAATAAACTATTAAATCTGTGTATTTTGTTCAGGAAATTTGTTTCTGACATATATCGTATCTATAAAATATTGTAATTTTCAGTATTGATACTTTTCATAACGATATTTTCTAATATTAAGTATTTTAAAACAATATATTTATAACGGTACGTTGTATTGATACTTTCTACAGTATCGCCCATCTCTATATATGTCAAATTATTTGAAGTAGCTGCCACAACATTTTGAGGTTAGTAATATGCCAAATCGCTACTGACTCTTATTTATTGATAAATAAATTAAGTGTCGTGGACAAAGTATAGTATTCTACTCGCAATTTATGGCCATAATTCACTTGGGTGACTTGCGCCCCTCGCCTGCGGCTCGTGACCCATCGTGAATTATGGCTATCATAAATTGCTCGTTTAATATAGTATATTATTAAACGAGCAATTTATGATAGCCATAATTCACGATGGGTGACGTATGCGTCACGAGCCGCAGACCAATCAGAGGTCTACAGAATTGCCAACTTAAATTCAAATCACTCCTCCTGGTTTTTAAATGAGGTATAGACGCACGGATCTTTGTTGCTATGGAAATCTCACGAGTGGAGTGGGATTTCCTAATAGCAATAGAGACGAGTGCTAATCTAGTTTAAATTATCAAAATAAAAATATTACCACGAATGTAATTCGGCGTGATTATTTTTTAAACTTTTCGGCAAAATGCAGATATGTGAGTATCTTTATTGAACAAGTTAAGTGACACCAAATTTCCGCTATAATTTGCTACAAGCAAATTATCAGTGTAATTTTGATGCCATTGGTCGATTTGAATTTTTTCCTCATCACGATTGGCTGATAGGATCGTTTAAGAAATAATCAACAAAAAAATCATGAAAATTGTTTTTTCTAGTGTCCTAGGAGACCATAATCACTTGTTATCAAACGGATTGTTATTTTTGGTGACAACACCTGTCAAGTTTTGCCGCGGGTTAACTCCAAAAAATTGTGCTGTCATACAGTTTTTTCATCTAGAAACCACTTGCGGCTCAAAACTGCGCGTTTGTCGTCAGCGGAAATTAGACGAGGAGAATGGTGAGAATAATAGGTAATTCCAAGATATCAAACTCAATAAAGTGCAGTGAAACGATAGGGTAAAAATTTTTTTCAATCAATAACGTGCCAATTTCTCAATATATCATAAGGGCGAATATATTGTGTGAGTAGTAAGTAGCTTCACCACCAAATAAAAAGCAGCTTATCAATTGCAACAAAGAATTTCGAATCGATTTGTCCGTACAGAAATATCAGAAAAAATGCCAATATGTTGTAACATAATATATTTTTAGAGCTCGGTCCGTACGATTCAATTCTTCCAATGTATTATAACAGTCACGTGCTTGGGGTGAGAGTACAAGGGGTGATTTTTTATGACAGCTGTCGCTTCTACATTCAATATTCGGTTCAATTCTGTAGAAATTGATTTGAACTTTTTTTACGACAACTTGATGTTTGTTTAATGTGGATTTTGTCAGTCGAGCAAAAAAAGGCATGGCAGAAAAATGTACTTTCAGTAGCATCTACTGAAACTCGGAGATCATACATCTGAGATATTCGCGAGAGACAGTTAATTATTGGAAAAATAGTGGATTTAAGGGCCGGAAGTGAAGCTTACCCACTTGAGGGTTTGGTATAATCGCGTAGGGCAGTTACCAAACTCGAAAGCTTTAGGGGAACATCCAGCCCGGATATCTTACGCTATTTTTCGTACGATTGGTTTTTTGTTAATTTACCAACATTTTTATTATAGAAGTAGGTTGTAAATACGAAATAATTGCAATTTGCTGATAAAGTTCTGAATTATAACGATGTCTATATAAATATCGAAGAAATACCAGCTCCAACGTCAGCTGATACTTGCGCTCCAACTAGTTCCATACCAAGTGGAGCTCCGTTTATTTCCAATAACATAGAACAAAGTAAAATACAGTTTAATGTTAAATTGAGTAGCTTAATTTTATATTTTGCTATAATATGGAAAGTAAGAAAGGAAGAGAGAAATTTATATAGATCTTTACAGAAAGGTATACAATATTATTCCAGATACTTCTATAAATAAACAAACACAACATGTTCAGACTCATCATCACACACTAAAAAATTGAAATTAATTTACATAAATCCAACATGATTACATTTATTTTACAATTAAAATGTGATTTTATTTATTTAATTGAATTTAAAAGAGTAAATCAATCTTCATATGGAAATCTGGGAGATTGAAAATCGAATACCTCCTCAATCTCATGAAATACCTGCCCTACAAGCGCCTGTTCACTATAAATTTCAATTTTTTAAGTGTAAAGTTTTTCAATAATACTGGAAGAGTGTTATATATCTCACAGTAATTCATTTTTGTTAGTCTAATCAGGTCTTTGTATTTTGTATGATAGTTGTGTATCATTGATTCAGTGGTATACTCATGTTCATTTTTATGCACAAAAATGATAGCTTCCAAAATGTATAAACAAGGTATTGGGAGAATCTCTGATTTAATAAAAATAGACCTTGCATGATCTCTAACATTAGCTTTGACCATATCCCTTACTATTTTTTTTGCACAATAAAGACATCAACACATCATTTGATAAAGTTGACGATCCCCATAGTAGTACCCCACATTGTAAATGACACTGAGCTAGACCCTAATATACAATTCTAAGAGCTTCGTTAGGTACTATACTGGTTACTTTGGACTAATTTTTTTTTCAAGATAACTTCGTTTAAAAGCGATAACGTATCGGAACAAAAAACCACATCAAAATTTGTATTGGAAGTATTTATTTCCAATATATTTGATACGATGAGAATTCAAAGTAACAGTTGTACAAAAAATGTTGTTTGCATTCCGTGTAAAAAATTCGTATTCCATGGAACATTAACATTTCTATTTCACGCACTTTATACAAAAATAACTATTGTATTGGTGTTACTTTTTAAAACTTCAAGCAAGCTCAAAGAATGCTGATATTTGGTTATCCAAAACTGAATGTACAACAACAAAGGGGCTGCGGTATTATGCTGAGTAGTCCTTAGCATGTCACTGACATGAATTTCCTGACGATGTAATTTCACTCCCTCATTCACATTTGAAAAATATTTTATTTTCCATAACAAAGTTGGTATAGCTTATTTGCTGACTCAAGATCTGGGTACTTTATAATGACACTGAAAAGGGCTCTCTGGATGAAAAATGCCCAAAAACTCGTCGTCACTCCTGTTCTGGAGTAAATCTGATTCAGTTTTTGGTATAAAAGGCAATTAAACGAATGTATACCCAACATTTCAAATTTTTTAGTACTGTATCTCTGTATATACATACAAATATTCATTCCAATTGTGAACATTCCTTACCGGCCACCTAACCCTCAGAACTTTGTTTGGTCAAGAGTTTCTTTGGTCCCAAAATAGCTTTCCATAATATCTTAAACACTCTCTTTTGTCTGGACTTATCATTCTATCGACAGCACTTGTTGTATTTATTCTCGTTTCCTTCTCCCTATTTTTTATTCCAGCACCTCAGGGTAAAATACTGTAGGGTTGACTTGCTTGTTATATGGGGTATACATACTTGAAATAGTCCGATCATTTTAGCTGCCAAATATTTTATCAGGAAAACATTTTTATATTAAGCGGATTCAGACCTGAGTACAAAAATACATAGTTAGACCTTGGTATAAATTAAAAGATCGCATTATGATATTTCCAATAAACTTCACATTTTTCGGTAATTGCCAAATAAAATGTCAACGTTTGAGGTGCCATTGAAAATTAATTGATCTAGATATATAGTATTTATGTATAAAATGTCGATAATTCTGTTTAATAACACACGAATTAGTCGAATCAACATTAATGAGATGCTTAAAGACAATCAGATTACTCCAAACGACTTCCAAAGTATATTGTAAGAGTGCTATAAACTGTATACATTTAATTGAGTGAGTAAGAAGAACTGATCATCTGAAAATCTCGATGGAAGACATTGTTGGAATTATTTTGTTGGATAAGCTAGCACAATAAGTGTCTTCTATCTTCTGTAAGTTCCTTGTGGCATTACTTATTCTTTTTTCTTATTCTTTTGGAAATCAAACCACAATAATGTTTTTTATTTTTTATTTCGACGTTTCGGTAGCGTTCTAGCTACCGTTGTCATATTTTTTCGTTGTGTCAGATAGGGACCAAAAATTATTTTATTAATTTTATTACTAGTTCATCTTGAACGCTACCGAAACGTCGAAATAAGAAATAAAAAACATTATTGTGGTTTGATTCCCAAAAGAATAAGAAAAAAGAATAAGTGTCTCCTATACTAACGTGGAGCTGGATCGCTATTTTTCATTCAGTTTGATAAAAGCGTTTAATGATAAGTCTCAACGATAAAAGTTTTCCATTTTGTCTGTGCATCTTAAGTTCGTTTTGCAATTTTTACAGTGAGTTGAAATATCAAAAAAATATATGTTTTCATACAAAGCACGTGCGTATGTGAGATACCGTTTGCATTTAAAAGTGGTTGAGTGATGATATACCTAGAAGATCTTTCTGTTCTGGCCGGCCCCCAACGTCACCAACTGAACTCAACATGTCTGAAATCAATTTAATCGTCTTCAAAGTATAAGAGAACTGGTTAGGTTATTTCTGCATGTCATGAATGGAATCATTCAATTTTGAATTATTATTTTGACACGTTTGGCGCTCCAGTTTCGCCATGGAACCTGAATTTTGCACTGAAATTAAATGGCGAAAGTCGCTGGAGATATGCTAGCACAAGTAAACTCCGACCTCTATTTCATAACAAGTTTTGTAACTGTGTTGACATGGGCTCACGAGTTTGACATGCAAACCAGTCAACAAGCTTCGAAATGGCGTCTTCCATCTAAGCTAAAACAACATTTAAGTCGATCAAAAGTGAAAGCGACGTGGTCAGTTTTATTGCTGCAACGAGAAAAACAGGCCAAGTAATCCGGTTTAATAGAGAAATTCTCGCTAACCATATCCAAACTTGTGGAATCACCCAAAGATTTTAATTTTTCATAAAGACTTTTTTCTTACATAAACATTTCGCAAGCTAACAGTTTAACTCGAGCAATTAAAACTACTGATACTACTGTGTTGACTACAACTAAAGGGTTCAATCAATTGTAACAGCTACTTTGCATTTCGCACAAGATCGAGTTATATTAGTTAGCTAATCAGTTGGAACTATACAGAGTGAACAGTGTGTGTGTTGTAGGTGTATAAGGTGGTAGTTATAGATAACCTACATGGAATATGAATAACTCATGCTGGAGGAGTCTTTGAGCCGATTTACTCCAAAAATCGATCACGTATATACTTAGGATATTCATTATTTGCCTTTTCGTGATATAATAGTATATTAAGTACTAAGTGTCAAAAAAGTTACTTTAGTCACGAGTTTCCTGAGGTACGAGTGACGTTTTGTGAATGTCAAACCCGTGTTTCAAATTCGGTTTTGGTGACGGAAGGAGAAAAATTTTTTTATAGCTCTGGGATATTTGAAACTTTGAAAATCGGTGATAAAAATATTTGAAGGTAAGCGTTTTGTTTAGGATTCTCAACTAAGACAAAACACAAGTGATATTATAGTTATATTTTCCAAAAAGCAGTGCTCAAACACTGCGATAGCGACATTTCTATGATAAATTGATACACCCAAAAACAGGCAATCCAACCTCATTGCAGAAGGTAGTCCCATAGAGAATTAACTTTTCCATATCTGTTCATAAGCAATTATTTTGTTAGGCAGAGTTTAGTATGGAATTGAGTTTCAATTTTCACTTGAATATCTGAAATAATGTTTCTGGACAAACAGAATTTTTATTTGAATGAGGTAATACCTATATTCTGTATTTTGTGTCATACGATACCAGGAGATCCCCAAAAAGTCGCTTAGAAATAGCAGTATGTGACCACGGAGTATCAATTGCTGGAAAATAATATTTAGTCAAAATTTAACAAATCTTATAGAATAGTCATGGAATTCACCAGTTATAGCTCCGCCGACTTCTTTCGTTTTCCATAACTCAAATTAGCAATTCGAGGCACCCGTCTTCAGTCGATGGAAGACATAAAAGAGAACTCACGGCAATTACTGGAGTTGGTTCCTGAGAGTCCGTTTGAAAATTGTTTGGTGTGAGTACCTATATTACTCCGGAAGGGCCTTACTTTGGAGGCCATACAGTAAATTTGGGTAAGTAAAACATGTTTTGTATTTAATAGACCAATTTCCGGGACTTTATTTACATATAAGTATATCCTGTGAACAAATCGTCTAATGGCATGTACTTATTTTATTTGAAGTCTAATTCCACCTTACTAAAATTCCTATTCGATTACAACACATACTAAAAAGTTATCCCCTGAAGGTGGATGTTCGGCTTCGTATACGCGATTCAAAGTCACTAGTCGTGAATTTCTCGCTCTGATAAATAGATTCGAGTTTATTAAAGGACACGTCATTCCTCATGTTTTATTTAAACTACCAAATGAATCAAGTACCTAAGACAGGTGAAGGGAAAAACAGAATCAACCCCTAAAGTATTTGTTTTTTTGTTCCAATGTACTTCGAAGATACTCTTAACTGTATTTGGAAATATAATATGAAAACAGGGAAAATCTTCGCCCCTATATATTCATAACGCCTAATTCATTTTGATGTCTGATATTATCGAATGTCTTCAAATTTAATCATACTATTGTAAAATTTTGAATGTGAAGCAATTTCATTTTCTACTGCTTATGTCAATTTAATCTAATGCTAGTATAAGTTCTCTGGAAGATGTTGTTATTCTACACAATTCTGAAAAACAATTTTATTCATATCAACGGTAATAGTACATAAGCTTGTAGCATAATGCACCATTTTCGTAACAGACTCTACTCGTGGAGATACTACATGTATTTTGATTTTCATGCTCCATATTTATTATTTATTTTATTATGTTTGAATGCTTTCCAGCTGAGGCTCTTTAAGTTGTGATTTTATGATGATGGTTGTCTTTCTCAAGGAGTTTAAACTCATTCGCACTACATTACAATGATGATGAAATTGTTCTTAGACTATATTGTCTCAAATTCGCATTGTATTTATTCTGTTAAATAAGCTGCACGTCTATCAATTGATTTCGGCTCGCAACGTTTGAAATTTAATCACGCCTTCCGTAAGTTGTGCTTCACTTCAAGAAGCATTTAATCATCTCGCTTGCTGCACCACTGCAACTCAAGCATGACTCAGTAAATATCCACTTAACACTGACTGAGAAAATCTAGTAGCGCACAGATTTGGCTTTGTATCCAAATCTGAACGGTGGATTTATCAATACAAAGAAAACAACAAACTTCAGAAATCAGCAATGGTTAATAAGTGCAGGCATAAACCCGAAATGCTGTTAGCAGCTGATCCACGAGAGTCACGCTGTTGTTTCTGTGATAATAGCCGATCATTTGCTTTGGTATTTCACTTAAGAATAATTTCGAAATTTCAGAGGTTCCTCTATAAATCGTGAAACCCGTGAGCAAAATTGCTTCATCACTCGAAATCTCCCATCAAATGTAGAATTCTTTGACGTGGAAATGATAGGACCGACTAGAAGGCATCTCGGGAAATCGAAGTCTAATATGGTGAAGATATCAAAATCAACTTACAAAATGCCATTCCATGAAGAAAAGCATTTCCACTGTGGCGTCGATTAGCAAGTTTTGGTCCTAGGCAATAGCATTATTCCACTTGTTTTTCAAATTAAGCTTGATGGTGAAAACTGCTTCCATTCAATATAATGAAGTTTACACGTGTTTTGTACAACCCTTCTTTAAAAAATGTTTCTGTCCTCAATAAAACATAGACATACCTACCTCACTTGATGATAAATTTCTCACGGTTCTAGTTTTTTGTGATTTAGCGAATTCCTTCGATTGAGTTCATCATGAAATTCTCATGAACTAGAATATTTTTGCAACTACTGCAAGTAGGTTTCAGTTTTGAGACCAATTCTTTTTTTGGTATTTATCAACGATGTCACATACTTTACGAAGAATTGATATTGAATTCACTGAAGACATTGGTGTAACCTAGAGTAGTTCAGTTATACTAGCTTCACATTCTACCATGAGCAAAACTCTCATTATCTACTAGTCTTGGTTTGACTCGAATCGGTATCCATAGGGACGGAGCCCTTGAATGGTCTGTACATGTGAACACTCTATCGAAAAGATTATCCTCTGCTTGTTTCGCCATTAAATATGTGTCGTCACAATCATGTTTCAAGTGGTAGGACGCAAGGCGAATTCTATTTTTCAAATACAAAGTTTTAACTCTTCCCGTTCATTTTGGAATCCTTATGTTTGGTTCGAAAACACTTCCACAATTTAACTGAGAGACCGATTTATAGTTACCCTATAAGAAAAAAAAATTCGATATTTATCCAAAAATTTCCACTTCTAATCTGCTGAAAAATTCCATCACCCTTAATGCTAAAAAATCATTCAATTAGCTATTTTCAGAATTAAAACTGGCAAATACATTCAACAGACGAACTACATTGGAATCATCAAATAGTCAGTATGGTGTACGATATAAAAGATTAGTCGTGCTAGAGTAACGTGTCTCATCTAAAACACAGCAAACTTTCATTCGAAGATCACCGGTCAACTGAATATTGAACCCAAGTAGGGATTCAAATGGAAGGAAGCACATGCATAGCATTAGTATATCTGGGGATGAACATATTTGCCCGTTGTGGGTGGAAAATGGGAAAACAGTTTTTATCGTCCAATGCAAAGCACTCACCCAAACTTCTATTACTATCGCACTCAAAGAAGGAGTTTTCCAAGTAGTGACTATTTGCCGATTTTTAGAATTCTTCCCCTTCACCTATACAGAAGGGACCGAAAAAAGTGTGTCGAAGCACAAAAATTAGAAAAGTATACCGAAAAAAAATCATCTTATTTTTGAAATCAATTAATTTGTTACATACACTTTCACACATGACATTTCGATACACTTTTACACACATACACTGACAGATAGAGGTTCTACAAATTGATGAACTCCAGCTCTCTGCAAACAATAATTTTCGTTATCATTAACCAAATAAGACATATATTGTATAAATATAGCTAAATATAAACTTCTTTGAAGTACCTCAGGAACTTGAATTGAATATCACAGTTCTGACAGTCCGAAACGAAAATAAAGTGAATTGGTTGAGAAATGGTACTTTGGACACATTCTGAGGTACTGAACACAAGCTCCACTGCACCAGCGCGGTCAACGAATCGTCTTCAGATATTGTGGATGAACTTCTTTCATGTTCTTACAAGTAAATAATGGGATTAGAAACTAGGAGGTTTCTATCTATATCTTCCTTAGCGTATATGAAGACCACGTTCCTTTGGGAAAAAAATCGTCCAATAACTTATGTAATGATTTATTTTGGGTTATACAGATTTGTAGTTCAAACATTGAATAGATGAGGCTTTCGCTTGATGAAGATGTTTCATTTCATCGATTTTATTTAATTTCTAGGTTTTATATAACTTTATTTCCGATAATTTTTTTATTTTCTGCTACCGCAGTAATTTTTTTAGCTATTACCGCCAGAATCTTCTATTTCAATTAGACCAAAAGCCGCCCAGTATATGCGCGAAATTTTAATTTTTGGTGAGTTGAACGATTTTGCGTATATATGCTTCCCTACCACCACTTATGCTGAAATTGTTGTTAGGAAAGTCATTATAAATTGAAGAACAATTTGTATGAGCAGTTTATTTTTCTCTTTTGTCTCTTATTAATTATTGTCAATCACGTGAAATTCCAAGGGACTGAAAATTGTCTGTAAATTCCGGTGCCGCTGGAAATATTTTCAAATCAACTGTATATTCAGAATCTTTCATTTTCGCCTCTAAATTGTGAATTGTTCGATATATTTTCTGGAATTTTTTTTTGTCTTGATGAAATGTTTTTTGTTCTTTCTCAATTGTAACAATTTTGAATCATAACTGAAATGTGGCTTGCAATAGAATGTTTTTTACATCGTTGAATATGTTGATATTCAATAATAACTATCATCCGCTTATAGTATCGATTCTACGATATTGTTTTTTTTTATCCGCAAATCTTTTATAGGCACCTATATATTAAATACTCACGAGGATTGTAATATATTATTGTTATTCTCAGTTTTATATTCTCACTCTGTGTCGATAGTTGGATACATTTTAAAAGCATGCAATTTATTTTGGAATAGTAGCTAGTTGTAGATTTTCGTGTGTAATATACAACTGGACTGAATTCCTGCTTCCTCCTTCATGGACCAGTAACTTAAAAATCCATGCTTGATTCGTCCGTGTTATAATTAGTTAGTTAAAGTCAATTCAACAAATCCCCTGGAATTTTCCGTTACCATCTGAGGCTATCTGGAACTCTTGACGCTAATTGTCAAGGTATCTTAGAGCAAACCACGTTAAGAATCTGGCACCCGAGACTTTAACCGAAGGTTTATATTAAGGTTATAGATAGTGACGTATTTATGTGTGATAGCCACGTTCAGGAGTGAAGCAAGTTACACTTGTTACGTGTTGACATCTTCTCAACTAACTAATAATGATTTTTCAATCACTTCCAACATCTTGTTACATTTTTTTAGAAATAATTTCATTCAAGCAGCAATCAAATGAACAAACTTTTTGGTTATAGAAATGTTACAAGCCATATTAAATCACTCGAGACTATTATAGCGGTACAAATGGTCTAGAATATCAAACTTTGGAATTTGGTGTTATCGCAACGCTAAATGTCATTTTAATCTATCAACGAATATTATGTCGAACATCCACAAATCAAATAAACTTTCCCACAACAACAAACAACAAACTGAGCAGCAGACTACTAGAATTTGCGAATCCTCTTTCCAATTGAGCAAAACCAATTTGCGTCTTGTCCAGAAGCACTGTGAATGGGTTCCTGGCTCGAACTACATGTTACTAGACTAATTAAAGCATTCATATATTAGACGGTCTCTAGCTCCAGAGACCCGTTATTTCTCTTGTCAGGCTTGACATACAGTTTAGTTTTGAATTAGTTCTAGGAAGTTTCGCTAAAATTTGTATAGAACTGAACAGTCACACTTTTATGGAATTCTCCTTTTATTTATGAAATCAACGCGGAAAACTATCTATATACTTGTTATAACGAGTCCTTTTTGAGGAAGTTTTTCACGTACTGGATCGAGAACGAGTTAACGTTATAGAGAGCGGTAAAACTTTTGTATCAAAATCATAATGTGAACAAGTAGACTGGAGAAAATTTTTAACAATATAAACTGGTATTTACTTCATTTCAACGGAGTTTAAGATTCAAGTTACTGGGAGCTTTTTAAAACTATCTAGCCAGTCACAAGAATGCAATCATGAAAGCAAAAAAAATAGTACCTAATATTGGAAGCAGTTCTGTGAGAGTATGTTTATGTTTATAGTACGATGCAATTGAATTAAAAAACGACCCAACCTCAACATCCAAAGTAAAAGTTTCTTGCCATCTTCAAATTGTTGTATACAGTCAAAATATCATTTAGTAAAAAGTTACACCATTTTGTGCGTCGGGTTAAGTGGGGAGAGGGGGGGGGAAAGCTAAAAATTAGTAGCTTTTATCAGTTTTTCCCGAATATTTCGAAAACTATGCGATTTAGCGCAAAAAGTGTTATGTACGAAAATATTTTACCTTAAATTTGAAACAAAAATAGTTCTCTATATAATCTTGCTAAATTGAGCGGTTCCAGAGTTACGGGGGGTGAATGTATATTTTTTTGTGTCCTAATATATCACTAGAGAAACTACTTTTTTTATACAGCATCATTACGATTTTCGTGACCGGTGGTATGTAAGTGTCAAGCGTTGAGTAAAATTGGAATCTGCTAAATCTAGAGGAAATTCCTATACACTCAATTGGCTGCACCTCCCCCATTTTCCGCAGCTTCCAGGCAGCATTCACTTAGAACTTACTACCAGGTGCAGCATTGGCTAATTGAGAACAAAAATCCGCTTGAATGGGAGTAGAAGAAGATTGACGAACACTTAAGACCACTTACAACAACACATCCTGCAGCGCCCCAGAAACTTCTTTCCCTGATAGTGTGCGCTTGCAATGACGAATGTGTCCGTAACTACAAGTGCAGAAATGGTGTTCTGAACTGTTCAAGCATGTGCAGTAATTGCGCAGGCCTAGGATATAACAACAGGGATATTAACATCATAAACGAACATCTAGAGGAGGAGGGTGCTATGTTTGAAGAGGACTTGATACCAATGGATATCTAAGATTTTACTAATAAACTCTTTATTACTAATACCCTTTATTACTTATAATAGTATATTACGTAGCGTGTGTGGTAAGAAGCATTTTACGCACGAATGGAAAAGTTAATTCCGTGAGTGCGTAAAATGCCTTACAGCATGAGTTATGTACTATACTTTACCTACGACCTACTTGTACTTGTATTTTTTATAAGAAGTATAAGAAATAACAGCTACATAATTAGAAGTGCTTGGTAAACTCCATTTCTATTACTCTATTACCAATGAAAGATGCACATTAAAGAACTAACGTTTAATCATTATTAATATATTGTTGATAATCGAAAGTCCATTTTTCAACTATCCCACATAGCATTGAAAGAAGAATCATATGCTAAGTATATGCCTTCAACGTCCCGTAAAAAATGTTCGTTTCGGCACATGATTAGCATATGCTGTCTACATACTTTTAAGCACATCCCTGTACATACATCCATAGCAAGTGCTAAGAATTTTAGATTCAAACTTGTTTTTTCCGTAGATCTTTCGCATATGATTCGCACATACCATTAAAGTTCACCTAAAGCTTTTTTTTATTATATATTTAGCATGTAATAATGATTTACCATTAACTAAGATCTTCACTACATGCTAAGTATATACCTTGGAGAATATCAAAAGTATTTTATTCCACAGATATCCTTAGCATGTGATAGGGATTATCAATCAGGTCAGATAATTTTACATCAGATCTTCAGCACGTTTTACTCTTTTTACATACATGTATGAATGAATATTTACATTTTCGTTTAAAAGATTCAAAGCCATCATTGGTCATTGGTGTTGTACCCTTTAATTTTAAATATGCATCTGCCGATATCAGAATTAACCCAAAAGCCCATCCTTAGCATGTGCAATATATAAAACATGGAATATTATTTGGTACATTTAAAGCAAATGCTACGCATATACCATAAGATGAAGTCAAAGGCGAGTATATACCTTTAGCATGCGATAATGACTTTATTAAGCTAACTTCATTCGATATTGAAGCCATATATTTCCATTTTTTATAATATACACTTAGCATGTATATATCTGGATAATCTGATGATTAACCTTAAATCATATTTTTAGTATGTGCAAAGTATGAAACATAGAACATTATTTGGTACATTCAATGCACATGCTGAATACGTCCTTCGCACATGCGATCACATCCTGTTTCAGCACATGCTTTTTCGCATGTGAATAACACATTATTTGGAAGAGTATAGAGAGCATCTACATTTCTTAAATTAGTTATTTAATCGAATTGAGAAATACAGCGTGTATAAAATTGATTTGATTATTGATTAATCATTCATGAAGTGAGAACAACTATATAGCTAATGTTATTGAGGAAATACATTTGAGAAGAGTTCCTTTTCAACGAAGTATTCGAAATAATACATAAACGCATCGAAAGAGGGCGCTGACTTTTATTTTTAGCTTCACACCGATTCATATGTAACCACGGAAATCAAATACCGGACCAAAGCTAGTGAATTATACTTACCTGGCGTAGGGGTTGCCGTGACCAACAGGGCATGTAGATGGCATGGAGGTCCCCCCAGAACAAGGATTTTTCATTGCACTAATTAATAATGTAACGTTGGTAAATGGTAGCTGAAAAATAAGAGGTTGACAAAAAAGTTAACTTCTATATCATGTACATAGCACCTAAAAAGTGTATGCATTGCAAGCGAGAAGCTTCAGAAGAGCATGTGCAAAGTACATTCTTTTCGTAAAAAGAAGTGTAGTGGATATGCGTAGGTCCTGCGAATAATACGAGATATCCTAAGCATGTGCCTAGCATCCACACTAGCATATGTATAGGAGATTAATAGCACTCGAATAGCGCCGATAGCACATGCTTAGGATTCACTGTATATCAGAAGGCCTATAGCTGGAAAATGCGTAGCATGTGAAAAGGATGTGCTATCACATGCTTGTTGGCACTTTGAGCTTTTTAGTGCTGGGTACATATTCAGCATCTTATAAGAACATCTTTCATTACATTCTGAAAACCTGACCAGCATGTGACCAGGGCGCAACACAATCTATTTATAGCACTCGTTTTGGTATTATTTGAGAACATGCATTGCACATCCAAGTTCTTCTTGGAAATATTCTTCGCATATGCTTAGGATGTCAAATTGCTATGTGGGTATAATCAATACATATACTTAGCCTTTTGGGCTTTTCATAGTTAAACATGGCCGTATTGAATGTTTTCAAATAGTAAATTTTAAATAAAATGGTGACATCTATTGACAGTTGCTAAGATGTTGCTAGGGAAGCCGTGCGATTTACTTTACAGCTGTGCGTTTTTTTTACAGTGCGTAATAGACGTCATTACATTAATACCGACTGTGTGTTATTGACTGATTACAGGGGGGGTCGTAGGTAATAGTATATTAAGTAACGTGTGTGGTAAGAAGCATTTTACGCACGAATGGAAAAGTTACGAACGATGCCGCGTAGCGGCGAGTGCGTAATTCCGTGAATGCGTAAAATGCTTTACAACACGAGTTACGTACTATACTTTACCTACGACCTACTTGTACTTGTATTTTTCATAAGAAGCATAAGAAATAACAGTTATATAATTAGAGGTGCTTAATAAACTCCATCTCTATTACTATATTACCAATGAAAGAAGCACATTAAAGAACTAACGTTTAATCATTATTAATATATTGTTGATAATCGAAAGTCTATTTTTCAATTATAATCAATACATATACTTAGACCTTTGGGCTTTTCATAGTTAAACGTGGCCATATCTAATGTTTTCAAATAGTAAATTTTGAATAAAATGGAGACGTCTATTGACAGTTGCTAAGATGTTGCTAGGGAAGCCGTGCGATTTACTTTACAGCTGTGCGTTTTTTTATAGTGCGTAATAAACGTCATTACATTGATACCGACTGTGTGTTATTGACTAATTACAGGGGGGGTCGTAGGTAAACTCAGTTTACGAACTTTTTAATAAAATATGGCTTCAGCTTGCATTACACAGCCGAAAATTCAGAGTGGGTTTCTCCGTACCACAGGTTTATATGGCCCAGACCTTGGAAGCCTCTTTTCCCTTGAAAAGTAGCGCCCCTTGAAAAGGAGGTGAGGTTGTCGTTCCTTCAAGGACTTATCAGTAACATACCACCGGCCACGGAAATTATAATTTAAATTCACAAGACACTATCCTGTATAAAAACAGTAGTTTCTCCAGTAATATCATATTGGGACAAAAAATGAAATTTCTACTTTCGCACCCCTCCGTTACTCTGGAACCATTCAGTTCAGCATGATTATGTGTAGGATTCTTTTTGTTCTGAATTCAATGTAGATTATTATTTTTCCACATCTACAACACTTTTCACGCTTAATTGCATAGTTTTTTGGAATATTTAGAAAAACAACTTATAAAAACTACTAATTTTCACATTATTTCCCCCTCCCCCTTAAACCCGACACACAAAATGGTGTAAATTTTTACCAAATAATATGTGGATTGTATAGAACAAATTAGAGCAGGCGAACTACTTTTACTTTGGATGTTGAGGTTTGGCTCCAACTACTTCGCAGTTCAAGAATTCACTAGGGTTTGATTGACTGCACTGGAAGTTCAACTTTTGATACGTCATTCAATCTCATGTTTTTGTAGTCCTTTTCATTTATCCCTTAAATTTTTTCATGAAAAATACCTTTCTTATTTTTCGGGCAAAATTTGAACTCGTAAAGTATATTTTCCAAATAATTTTCATTGAACTATTTTATGGAATAAATCAGGCCTCAATAAACAGCTTCGCTTCCTCTCAAAGATATTATAACCGACGGTTTCAAACGTGAAACTTGCATTATTATTTGCGACACATTGTTTCAATGATACTCTCACTAGTTTAATTGATTTGATTACGATAGTAAGCCTCAAAACTAAGTGACCATAATCACTTGATATTGTATTTTATTTAAATATCTGCGATTATTACAATAGTCCTATATTATACACCAAGGTGGTAAAAACTGTTATTATTGACCGAGCATCAAAATTATTTTTCGACGGGCTTAGCACCAAGCGGAATATGGTGTGTGTTTTCACCACCATGGTGTATATACAATTTTTCCACTACTAGCCAAATTTAAGACAAAAACTGGGAATTTGATTCTCCTCCAATGAAACAGGAATCAAGTAGTCTGATATAGATTGACATTTCTACAAGTGGAAACTTATTTTCAAACAACGTTTGTGATTATTGTGTTTGATGCATAGAGATAGTAATAAGGAAGGAGACGACATCCAGTGTTAGTTTCCATATGTACATGTGGAATCAGTGGGCGTGGCTAAGTATGGCACGCAACGTATTCATGCACAGAACTGGATTTGATATTTTTAGATATATGAATTTTTAGTATTGATAATCGATGTAATGCAGTGAATCCTTTTTAATATTGATTGGTTCAGTTATAACGTAAGTTTTCAAGCCTCATGGCGACGTGATTTTGTCATATACCAAATGCAACGTTTAAATTAGCACCAAAATATTCATTTTTACCCATTTTATTCTTTTTTTTTGTGACTGGACTACAGGTTGCAGGTATAAAAAAACAATGGAGAAAAAATTAATCTATTTAAGAAAAAAACATATTTTCAACATATTTACTGCCCCCTGAATAACACAAGTTTGTTTTGCTGACGTCTCATACTATCTGTCTGACCTTTTTCACTAAAATAAAACATTCTAACATCAATATATTTTTTGGCGACAGCTTTTATCAGTGAAGTTCTATGGTTATCTAAAACTGATTGTAAATTGTAAATTAAACTACAATAGTCTAAAACTATTACTGTGTAACAGATTCATGTTTGAAATATTTGTAATACACCCCTGCATATTATTTATCTAACCTGTGGTACGTTACTCCCGAAGATTTCTTAGTATCCACGCCGTCTCGACTGGTACAACTTCTAACAGCACAAGAAATCATTTTAGTCAATCAATTGAAACAAAAGTTTCTCCAAAAATGTAATTTACAACACCAATGACACTTAGAAATAACTTTGACATTAGCGTGGCACGAAAATGGCTGACCGAGTACGCTTTATATCACGTACCTTCGTCTCCTCCCTTTATTACTATCTCTATGGTTTGATGCGACCTATTACCCTTACCTGCGCAATTCGTTTAATATGTACACTATATATTCTTGTTTATAGAGGTTGAGCTCAGCTACCAGTTTCCAGCAAAACAGGATTTCTGAATTCCACTGGTGATAATTTTTGGTTAGTCGTGAATTTTGAGCTGATGGCATTTGTATTCAAATAATTTTATCATGTTAGGTTATTCCGGGAAGCAAATTTTCTACTACTACTACTAGCCTGCACTATAAATCGTTGATATTTTTGTGCTTATGACAGCCTTCGTGAGTATTGTTGGTCAACCTTTTGAGTGTATATACGTTCCATCCATAAAAGTTATTGGACGATTTCTTGCGGGATAATCTCTGATATTGTCAAGAAAGTTTCTGAATTTTGAGCTTCCGCTTAAGCAATCTTCGATTATTGTATGCTTTCCTCCAGCGAAATCCCTGTAATTTTATAATTTTTCCACACTTTAATGAGATCCCTCATAATCATCATTTTGAACAAATGTCCTGTGTATGCGTGGTAAAGTAGGAATTTTTTTCTGTAAAATGGAAGTTTATTTTATCTCCCACTGCATAAAGAATAATATATCGTTTGGTTTGTTTGAACTTTCCCACCCACTTCAGAATTGATAAACATAATAAATAATTATTAATAATGATATTATTAATTGATATCAACTCTTTTTTACTGATAAATTCAGGCCCTGCACATCACGCACTAGGGGGCGGGGTTATATTCACAAACTTCTGTCACTTCCTACATTTGACGAGTGTGATGGCATCTTGAATTATTTCACTGGCCTCAACTATTTTTTTCATTATTATATAATTTCCAGTACATTGAATTACATGTTAAACTAGAAAATATGATAAAGTACCCGCTTTAGTACTTTTCGATCAAAAATTTCAACATTTGTGTTACTGGCAGATCCTTAGAGACAGCATCCATAATATATAATCGATCGAATATAAATTCTATGAAACAATGGTGCAATTATTTGATCTGCTTCTCAACTACGATTTGTTATGCATTTAAGTTAATTGATGCATCTTGTGTTGAGTGTTGAGTATCTTTAGTCCACTTAAGCTTGGTGACTGGGAAATTTTCAATCTATCATTGTTTGAGAATAATATTTGAGTGCAAGTGAAAACGTTGGACGCTTTTAAAAATGACAACACTAGAATGAGTTTGTTGACGTCATCAGCAGTGGCGAAGTTTCCACATCCACTATTGATATAATTCAAGTCTCGCAGCAATTTTATCGTTAAACCAGATGAAGGAAAAGTTATGGAATCGTAGGACGATTTCTGTTTCCAAAAATAATAGCAATGTATCACTTTAATTTGAAATGTCTTATGAAATATCAGCTTTATATTTCTATAATAAATTAAATTGTACTGTGCATATGAGGTTTTTAAAATTGGGCAAAAACAATAGTCTACATTCTAAAAACGTCAACCATACTATTATCCATGCGAAAATTGTCAAACTAGCTCGGAGTTCCAAAGTAAGTGGAGAAAAATGGCACATTTGTCGGAAAAACAACGAACCGAAATCTTAATGTTAGTTGGATATGGTCATCGCAAAAGACAAAGCAGCTTATCTTTCCAGGGATTTCAATCCTGAATGCCCTCCGTTAAGTGGATTAGCAGTAACAAGAAATGAATAATTCAAAGAAACTGGTAGTGTAAAAGAGATTCCAAGGTCGTGAAGACCAAAAAGTGCAGCTGATGAAGATAAAGCTTGCTATTTTAAACAATGAAATCCTCAAATATCTACAAGTGTATGGGCAAGAAATCATGGTATTTGTGAACCATACCGCGTAAAACTAACTTTTATCCATATAAAAAACTCTCAAAGAATTGGCTAGGGATTATTTCGATAGACGATTTTAATTTTGTGGAACAGTTACAGCATGGCGCTCCTCTACATTACTGAAGAGACGTGAGGCAATATTTAAATACAATCTTCCTCCAGTGATGGATTGGTCGAAGAGGTGCAATTGAGTGGCCGAAGAAATCACAAGATTTGACACTACTTAATTTTTTTCTACCGGAGGTACCTGAAAGACTGCGTTTATGTTAACAGACCAACTAACTTTAACGATTTGAAGGATCGTATACGTCTCGAGATGCAGGGAATTTCTCCACAAAGTAGCAACAAATCTATTCGTAGCTCCGAAAAGAAATTGTATCATCGGCAATGAACAATTGGCCAGCATTTTAAGCACTTATTATTATGATGAAGTTTTTGCGAGTTGAATGGATGTATAACTTATAAATTCCTATAACATTCAGTTTTATTTAAAATTACAATTTCGATATATTTGTTGAATTTCTATTATAATCTACGAGTCAGCTGATGAATTGCCAATATTTCTGGACAGAGATAAAAATAAAGTTTTATTGTGATACGTAACTTGATCTGGGTTGCCTTTCCAAACAATTGAAGATTTTGGCAGTACGCTAAGCGCAGACGTGACGGACGTCAGGAAAAGTTCGATATTTTCTTTATAATATGCAGGCCACTGTCTCATTCCTAAAACCCTCTATTCACTTTTCTGTTATTTTCAAAGCACTCACTTATCCTTGGAAAGTTACAGAGGCATCATGATTGTTCCAAATAAAAGGAATTTTCCAAAAAAAGTACTGAAAAAACACTCCATAACAGCAAGTAAATGTAATAAAATTATGACGGTCCATTGCCATTAAGCAATGCTAAAGAGGATAATTTGGTCTCCTTTATCCATATGTCCATGATGACAATGCTCGCCCTGAACACATACGCGGAAATAGTTGAAGCAGTGAAGAGAATTGTTATGGATAATCACTAAATCATTATTAGAGAAGCTGCTGAGTATATCTCTGTATGGGTTGACTGTCAAAATAAATACATATTTTTGGAGAACACTAAAAAGGCGTCTTTTTTCACAAAACAATGTATGTCGGCTATATTTACACGGTTTGAGGAAGATACAATAAAATGAATCTCTATATTGTTTGATAAAACTCTATTCGCAAAATATTATAATAATTAAAACAATAACATTACATAGCCAACTGAAACTCTGGTTCATAATCTTTTCAGGTTTTCACCCGTATCTTATGCTCTCCCATTTGCTTAAGTATTGGGTATACCATTTGTTCAACTTCAAGTTATATTGAATCATGTTATAGTTTCTAATTAGTTACGAAATACTACGTTTTATTTTGTGCGCGGGACAACTCCCTCCTTTGTGCCAGAATTTAAGCAATGTGTAAATACCTATAATAAGTTGGAATATTACCCAAAAACAACAAGAACTGAACACAGGATTTCCAAAAAGTATAGATAATGCATGATACATGTGGTGAATTTCAATTAATTAAAAACGCCAAATATAAGCAGCTTAGTATTTTTCTATCGGTTTCAAATATCTCTTTGGCTAAGTGATGGACAGTTTGATGATCGTTATCATAAATACCCACAGACACATCAAACTTTTGGTTAAACGAATGATAATATGTCGAAAGAATACCGGGAATTCTTCAATGAAACACAAAATTTCCATTATTCAAAAATAATATAAGTATGTGAATCATCTCTATTATTTTTATCCACTGAACAGGATGCTTCAAGATTGTTATATAAATTTTGGAAAAAGGAGAAAAAATTGACCAAGGTATCAGAAGCATGAGAAGTAATTCGTTATCGTGGTGCAGAATCCATACTTTCCAATTGAAACAATTGTTTGAAATCAATGTTGCCGCGGGACAAGAAGAGAGGAGGCCGCCCCTCGTATCGTCTCGTCAGACGAGAGAAAATGGGTCTATCGTCTAGTCTTGTTTCTATCGTGATTTAAACCAAATATACCTAGTGAAAACCAAGCAAGATTTTGAGGCGTTTAGTTTTGGTTCTATCATATTTGCATTAATGGTGTGCAATACATGTTAAATATGACCTAAATGCGTTAAAACTTTGCTTGGTGGTCCATTAGTACGACAAAGGCCACTTTGGAATTCTCAGATTTTACATAAGATTCAATTATCTTCTTTGCAATACATTTTTTTAAATAATTAATGGCTTCAAAGTGATCGACGTTTCAAAAATTACATTTCTGACATTCGACAGAACAGAGTAAGCAAATAATTTTATCCAGCGATAAAACGTCATGATAATATGTCATTCTGAATAGCAAGGATGAAATTGTAAGCAATCAATATAACTCAAAAACCGCTGGTTCAAATATAGACATTATACAGGGTGTTTTCAAATGACACTTACAACGTTCGCATGTAAATACCTCTAGGAAAATTGGACAAAATGATATGAGGATTGAGGGGCACAGCCTCTTCACTTTCCGAAGTAGGTACGGGATGTTGAACAGCAATGCATCTAAAACATTGGGAGAAGACTGTTGAAAATATTTGTCCAAACTTGTGATTCAATTATTCAAAAGTGATGTTGCAGACTTGATGAAAACATTAAATATCTTGAAAACCAAAATTTTTTGGATATGTGAAGGTTCTGCGTTTCTCACGTTAAAACCATTAAGGAATACAAAATATTATTAAAATAGCTCCAAATGCAAGTGGCGTGAGAAATGGGAGGAGAAAGAGGTGACATATTCTTCCAAATGTACACCACTGGATCAATAATTAAAACATGTTTTTCCATCAAAATATGCTTTCTTGCATTTAAAAACAACCTGCCAAATATCAAATCAATTTAATCATACATCTTAAAGCTATCGTATATTATTGAAACATTCAATTTTTCATAACTTCAACACCCCTGGAAGTGAAGAGGCTGGACCCCTCAATCCTCATATCATTATGTCTAATTCTATGAGAGGTATCTACATGCAAACGTTGTAAGTGTCATTTGAAAACACACTGTATTTTTGCGAAGAGGAATTTAGGAAGATTCTTAAAATCTCAAAAAAAAAATAACGTTTTTGATCGAGAAAAATCGATAAAGACAAGAATCTCTCGACGAAAAAAAGTAGGTACTTCTTCACTTTCACTTCATTCGAGAGAAAATACCTCTCTCGTCTTAGCGGCAACACTATTTGGGACCCTACAGATTGAATCGAAAGACCCAGAAAATTCAGCTCATAAACTTACACAACGACTTCCAGTCAGTTTATTTTAGCGGTTTTAAGCTCAGTTGAAGACGATTTCCGGTTTGAGCAGAGCAAATCCATCATATCTCGAACGCCGTTGAATGCACTGTACCACTCATACACATGTGTTTTTGATAAATTCAATTCACCGTAAGCCATTTATAATCTGGGTGAATTGTCAAAATAGACAGTACCTAGAAGTGCCAATGTATGAAAAAAATTTGAACAATCTCTACTAGCGGGCTTTTGAAATGGTTAATTTGTTTCTTGTCATAAATATTTTTGGCATCAATTATAAAATCAACTAATAGACTATGAGCCCATGGGGAAAAAAGTGTCGCGATTTGAAACAGCAGCAAACCCATCAGAACGATAGTTTATCATACCAACATCAGTTCCAGCACTATGGCGTACATTTTCTCTTGTGCAAAAAAGCGCAGTGGAAAACTGAACATTTTATTTTTCACACACAAACCGTGATATGAAACTGTACGCCGTTTGTTACATTTGATAGTGGAATCATAGGAGATCGGTCGAGAGTCTATGCCGTTCAAAAATAATTGTGAGGAAAATCTAGGAAAATTGTTGAAAACGTAGATACATTTTGAAAATATGTTGTTTTCGTGCTTTCCACACTATTATTTTTGTACATCATTTTTTATTATTATTTCATTCTAAAAGGAACCTATTGCACTAGGTAGATGCCGTACAGTTTCAGATGACCTTTTTTAAGTAGGAAAATCTCGGAAAATAAAAAATTCCCCTCGGCTTTTCACACACCTTTTTTTACGGCTTGACAAGTGTCAAATCTTCATTTATATGTTGTATAATCTACAGAAACAAATGCCGTACAGTTTCAAATCACCTTTTTAAAGGGTAGAAAATGAGAGTTTTCAAAAATTTCCCCAGATTTTCCGAACGATTATTTTTGAATGTCAGAGTCTGGACCGATCTCCTATAATTCTACTATCAAATGTGACAAACGGCGTACAGTTTCATATCACGGTTTCAGGGGGTGAAAAATAAGAGTTTTCCTGAATTTTCCTCACGATTATTTTTGAACGGCATAGATTCTCGACCGATCTCCTATGTTTCTACTATCAAATGTTACAAACGGCGTACAGTTTCATATCACGGTTTCAGGGGGTGAAAAATAAAATGTTTAGTTTCCCACTGCGCTTTTCTGCACAGGAGAAAATGTACGCCATAGTGCTGGAACCGATGGTGGCATGATAAACTATCGTTCTGAATGGGTTTGCTGCTGTTTCAAATCGCGACACTTTTTTCTCCATGGGCTCATAGACTATAACCAGGAGGGAACAAAAACAAGTTATCATGGTATAAGCGTTATGTATAAGTTTCAAGTAAATTTTTGCGCGCGTGATATATTCAATATTAATGGATAAAAAAGGGTTTGACAAATTAGATTTGTCGGTATTGTGAAAATATGTCTTTTTCGGACTAAAAACTCCTATTTAAGAACCTTTAGAAAAGCTTTCAAAAAACCGATATAATTAGAACACGCCATGAGGACTTTAATAGGTCGGAAACAAGACCAATTGTAGGTTAATGAGAGGTTGGTTTATGAATGAGACTAATTTATGGGCGTAGAAGTCTATTTCTAATGATGAATAATACCATATGGTCAATATAAACATTGTTCGGTGAAAAATAAGTATATGGTATACAGCATGGTCGGGGGAACTATATAATTTTCTTGTTTATAAAAATTTATGAACATGATTCCGAGCAAAACTAATAGAAAGGTAACAGTTCAGTAATTGAAATAATTTCGTCCACCCCATTACGCGTAATGTGACCAAAATGTTCAATCATCAATGAAAAACTAATAATAATAATAAACTGTTGATTACTGAGTTGAGGTAACAAATACAAATAGCAAGTATATCAATATAAAAATGAAAAATAATATTCGTGAAAGGAAATAATGAACAACATAGCACAAAAAGAAGCCTCTGATGAAAGCTCTATCCCTTTTCAAGAAAATAAAAAGAACTGTATCTCATGAACAAACAAGTTCTTATTTGTTTTTTCCCTTTTTTCAATAATATAAAAACGCAATCGAGTCTTAATTTGTGGCTGATTTCAAATCGTTTTTTGATAGTATAAATGTTTCAACGATACCATGTCTCAATACATTGAATATAGCGCCATCTAGAGGATATAAAATCAGAAAAATATATCAAACAATTTCAAAAGAGAGTTTAATACTTTTTCCAGGAGTCGAACCTCGGTTTTCAAACTCACTTCTTCCGATACTCTGGTAGTAAAATGAAAATATAATTATTTACCACAAAATAAATGCGACATTTTTAGCTTTTAAAGCAAGGGTACCCGCTTATTTACATTTGGGATTATTCGCCGCCACAGTTTTTTTATCGGTGTTGCAAACTGACATTTGAAATATCTAAGCAAAATAAACTTGGATTCTAATTAAAATTAAACTAATGTAAACATAATAGTGAAAATGCTTCTGGAAAAAGAGATAATTGAAATTTCAATGATGTTGAGGAATGACAAGATTAGTAGTTTGTCAAAAGTATGTGATTTATTGAATGGTGCCAGATCGACAACCAATTATGTGGTCAACAGTAAACATTTTTTTTTTCAATTCACTGAATATGTTCAGGATCTAGCTAATGCAGATTGTTGGAACTATATAATGTGAAGTGTTGATGAAATGGTTATTTGGGCCTATTGACTAATTTCACTGTAAAGGTAAAATGATCAGCATCGGAAAAAAATTTTGTCACAGATTTTCTATCTTTCTTTAGTAGCAGTAGCACCATGTTAATTTCGCACTCGAATGAACACATTGAACATACATTGTGCAATAAATTCAATTACGTCTGTCCCTATATTATTATTCTCTGACGGAACGGAACCCCGTGAACAAACTATATCATGCCACCTGTTTTTGTGACACACTGGAAGTGACAGTCCCCAATTCCATCTACTCGGCCTCCGCTATTTTTTAGAGCTGTTTATTATCTTTTCCATTCAACTTTATGATTATTTTCTGGCTTGATAGAGGAATGTATGCGTAAAAATGGTATGAAAGAGCACTTTTTTCGCCCACAATAAATGGAAATGAGAATTTTTCGGAGAATGTGAGCAGATTAATTGATTTTTTACACTTCAAAATATACTTTCAGGGTTATTGAAAGTACAAATTGTAATTATTTCTATTCGTAGGATTCCCATTTCAAGAAAAATATTTTTCCATTCCATTATATGACAATAATTATTTGCTGAAATGCCTGTTTAAATTCCATCCATTTCGATTACCATTGAAATAATGGAGAAAGATGAAATAATTGGAATGTATTTAAATAGCGTACGTCAAAGTAGTCACAAAACAGTCCAGACTGTTTTTTGAAAGTAGTATTGTGTCAAGGATTAACTATTATTATACCTCATTTAAAAAGGAGTAATTTGAATTTAAGTTGCGGCAATTCTGTAGACCTATCGGTCAGATTCTACCCAGTTTCACACAACACTTTTTAATATTGACATCAGCTGTTTATTTTTGATAGTTCTGACAGATAGACAGATACTTAAATTGTCATCGTATCCGCTCTTGTTATTTTATTATTGTCTCGTTAAAACTGTTCCTTTGTAAACTTCAGTAAGCATGTGTATTAAATATCTGCAACTATGGATCCTTCTACTTCGAGTACCAGCTCCTCTCTTAGTCTGGTAAAACAATATAAATGGTGAACTTATAGGTCATTAAGGACCGTCATAAATCAAATACATTCATATTATATCCACAATTTCTGAAGTAATTGGT
>CAJUYG010002563.1:0-20369 GCA_910591675.1 Galerucella calmariensis | reverse complement strand
TGTCAAGAAAAAATAAGTAGAAATTAATTTTAATCCCTAACTGACACTACCGAAACGTTGAAATGAAGAATTTAAAAATATTGTGGTTTAATTGCCCAAGAAATTAAAAAAAGAAGATTTATATTTTTTCAATGAACAGAATCGAACAGATCAATATAAAAAGTAATAAATATAAACATAAATACAATTTCACCAAAATGCTGATTAAATTTCAAACTGATCGAGAAGTATAAACGTCACTTTTGACATTTCGTTCATTCCGAAAATATTTAAATTCTCTTATTCGAAGCTCATTTCAATACGATCGCGCAAAAAATGGTATACCTAAGCATTTCAAACGTTAGGGGTAATACCGGTCTCCAGCAAAATTTGAGGCTGAGCGTAGCGAAGCATCCAAACATTGCTGTCGACCGGTAAACAACCCTTACCGTTTTTGATACTTAATATACTATTAAATATTCAAATGTGAGTATACTCCCCAAAAGCTTGACAAATCTACTTTTCCGCACTAATGCCGAAAAGTGACTCTTTCCACACTGAAATGGGTGCGGAAAAGTGGACTTTTCCGCACGCTAGTAGGAAAAAGCTTTTTTTCAAGACCGACCAGAACATATACACTTTCTGGACAATTTTTCGTCCAGAAAATGAAGTTTTGTCGATCAAGACCGGAAAATGGACGCCATAGACGTCCATTTTTATCCCATTTTTCCAATAGCTCTTTTATAATACAATCTACCTTGATTTCGTTACTATGGTAACAACGTTTCGATATATTGTCTAGTGATGACAGTTCGTTGACTTTTAGTTTGACGTTTATATCAAACTTATTATTCTATCTGGTTTTGGTTTTGTTAATCACTTTGTTATAAAAAGTGAAATAAAGAATTGAATGTATTGTACGTCACGCACCCGAAAATAAGTGTTTTTCAGGTCTCACCAAGCTTCCAGGACTCGCACTGGAATCTGCTTGTTTCGTCCTGAGAAACACTACTTTCCGGTCTTGTAACGTAAATTACCATTTCCGGTCCCTGTCGTCCGTTTTCCGGTCTTGATCGGCAAACCTTATTTTCTGGACGGAAAATTGTCCAGAATGTGTATACTTCCTGGTCGGTCTTGGAAAAAATGTTTTTTGGACATCTGGTATCATGAACATGACCATCCAAATCATTGAAATAAAAGATTCTTGACGCGCATTGTATATCAGTAATTGATATATTGTGTGAAATACTGTATTTGTGTATTTGCAGCCGTGGGCTAAATATACTAATCCGATGCATAACGGAACAGAGAACAGTAGATTCGGACATGTTCACATTTACACCGGAGGCCGATGCGCATTGAATAATTGCATATTGATGCTGCGATCAGACAAAACCACCGCTCCTTCAGCCACTTTACAAATTCCATCATGTAAATATTAACTAGACGATATTATTCATCCAAACTACGGAACATCCAAACGTCTTGCGGTGTATACGAGCTGGAGATCTCTTTGTGGCTATTGTTTTGAAACTAGAACCGTAATTCATGTTCAGATATAAGCGTCGGGATTGTCGGGAATGTATTATGTGAATCATTTAGATGAATTTAATGTTGATTTTGAGTATAAAGATGTACCGGAATATATTTGCCTTGAAAACTATTTCTTGTAGTAACTAAATTACACTGAGTTTAGAATATGTAAATGATTATGATATGGGTGAGCGAATGCGTTCGCATCTGGACTTTCGAACTTTCAGGAATGCAGAGACTTTGTACTGAGTTAATAAATTATTCAATATATTTATGACACTTCACAGCGATAAATTTCTAGTCTCAGAACCTCTAGTTCGTCATATAAGAATATATTTTTTGCCATACCTAATGTATATGGATTGGATAACAGTTCAAGAAATTGGGAATTCTCACATTGGTGAAGACAAAAATAAATGAACAATTTCCACAAATTTTATCGTTTTCCTGTGGCGAATGGAAATTTCCACGAAAAAATAACCCACCTCATTCATCGAGCTCATATGATCTAGAAAAGTATCACAAATAATTCAACATCACATGGAAAATGTTCTCGTTACCTTGAAGATACTGTATGAGTATATCGATGACGCGGTGATAGTAACGCAATTACAGTTAGATGGTGACGTCGCCAACTTAAAAATATTAAAATATTTTTCTGGATATAATTATATCACAAATCACATCATGCATGCTAACCCTGGATCTGTATAAGAAGATGGTATTCCATGTATTCCAATTTCTAGTTATGTTTGAGGGCGCCAGCTGAAATTCCAATAATACGAAAAACATTAATTTGACTGCAGAACAATAAAAGCCAAACAGTAGCCTTGCATACAATTCATGAAGGTCTTGGTGCTTGAGTGATCGCTAGCTCATTCGGCAGATTAAGATTAGGAAACAGAAATGATGTGATAGAAAACCACAAGTCAAAATGAATAACAGTTTCATGCAAAATATTAATAACTCAACTCCCCACTGTCCCATTTGATTCACAATATACAGTGTGGAGACTATACTTATGGAATAAAATTCTTTATGTCACTATTTTAAGAAATTATAAAAAATGACGAGACACGTAACTTTTGAATTAAGTTGTGCGTTATGTGAATATAAATTTAAATGTACAGGGTGATTCACGCAAGTATGCCATAGTCGGTGTTGTTTTCATTTTAATGAAACACCCTGTATATTTGCATATTTTTGAAATCCTCTCAATGAACCGATTCCAACAAACTGAATAATGTATGGTCAATTATGAATTATACAGGGTGAAATTTTAAAATTAATAATTTATTACACTTGAAATATTGGTACTCTTTTAAATTAGCTGAATATGGATTTAATGAAAATCTAAACTAACTAATCATTTGACGTATTTGTATATTAAACAAAACCTGCTACGCCCATGAATTTTATCATAAATAACAAAAAATTGCCTAAAAACGCCAATAATTAGACAAAATCAGTAAATAATGTAGATTGTTTTCTATTTTGTCAGTTGTTGATGTGTTGACAGTTTATACTGAAGAAGTAAAATCTTCGTAAAACACTATTTCCTTGTCGACAAACAATGAAATATTCAACTGAGGCTAACCGATTTGAGATTTTATTGATGATCGGGTACGGGGATAACTGCAGAAGTCAAGTTGAAGTGGCAAACTTATTTAATTACAGGTATACCGAATTGCCTAATGTTTCACAAAGTACTGTGTCTAAAATGCATGCACAATTCAGAGAACTTGGACATGTCAAACCATTGAAAAGAAAACCACACTTCGTTGAAGATGATGTGAAAGAGGATATTTTGTTAAGTGTCGAAGAGAATCCAACTTCAAGTACACGTCAAATTGCCCGTGAAAATGATGTTAGTCATACAACTGTTCTAAGATGCCTTCATAAAGAAAAACTTCATCGCTATAAATTAACTTTTATGCAGGAGTTAACAGAAGACGATCCAGATCGTAGAATGGATTTCTGCGAAAGATTGATGAATAAGCTGAACAGACATGAGATAGCTCTTGGTAACATTATTTTTAACGAATCAACATTCACATTGAATGGAGAGGTATATCGACAGAACTGAAGATATTGGTCAGCAGAGAATCCTAATTGGATGCGTGAAACACATACTCAGTACCCTCAAAAGGTGAACGTTTGGGCCGGTATCATAGGCGACCATATTATTGGTCCTATATTTATAAATGGAAATTGGACAGCTGAGAAATATTTAAATATGCTCAGAAATGGAGTTATTCCTGCGTTGGCAAACTTATATCCCAAGGCAATAGATCCTAGCTTACCGAATGAAAATGTTTGGTTCCAGCAAGACGGGGCAACACCCCATTATTATACTTTAATGGTAAGAACTTATTTAGATGAAATTTTCCCCAATAAATGGATTGGACGAAGAGGTACTATTGAGTGGCCAGCTAGTTCGCCAGACCTTACGCCGTTAGATTTTTTCTGTGGGGTTATCTCAAGAGCAAAGAATATGCCACACAACCAAGTAGCATTGTGGACCTTAAACACAGGATAACTATAGAAATACGGAATATTTCACCTCAAACTTTAAACAAAATTAAGGAGGAGTACTATAGGAGACTGTGCTATTGCCAACAACTAGGTGGAGAACATTTTGAACATTTATTTCAATGTATTAAAATCAAGTACACATCAGGAATTTGATGTATGTAAAAATAAACATTTCACCCTGTATTGACCATACATTATTTAGTTTGTTGGAATCGGTTCATTGAGAGGATTTCGAAAATATGCAATTAAAAAAAAGCATCGACTATGGCATACTTGCGTACCCTGTACATTTACATTTATGTTTACATAACGCACAAGTCAATTCAAAAGTTGACGTGTCTCGGCATTTTTTATAATTTTCTAAAGAATGACCTAAAGGAATTTTATTCCATAAGTGGGTTCCTCACACATAATTTTTAATCTGATCAATAACAATAAAAAAACAATGTATTTTCAATTATAGGCACGACTAATGACATTCACTCATCCACATAGGTTTCCAATGTAAAAAATATTTTTTAATCAATTTTCAACTGTGGTCTTCTACTATTGCAATAGTTTCCAACAACAGACACCCTGTCATTTCTAAAATTTCAACAGTTTGTTTGTTTCTAGATATTTTTGCAATTTTTTTATTAGTAATGCTCTCCATTTGACAACTGTCAATCATAAAAACTGTGGTTACTGTTTCCAGATGTTCTTTTTTGTTAATTTGGTGATAAACTACACAAACTATACATGGCGCAGTCAGTAAACTGTTGAATTGAATGATAATTGAAATGTTAGGCGACAAAAGACCAATCAACAGTGATATGTGACTCAAGAGCAACATATTCCAGCCCACAGTGAGATCTGTTCTATACGAACAAAACTTTGCTGACGATAACCTTCAATAAAATGTCAAGAACACACGCCAAGTTTAAAGTTGTAAATCACTAAGGGGCCCTCGTTTTAAACCACATGATCAGAGGGATCAGATAAATATGAAAAAAGATATCTCATCTATTTATCTCCGCACTTGATATATCAATATCACTACAAAACAAGAGCTTTTTATACACCTCAAAGAACTAATAGATAATTGAAGTCTAACTATTTTTCCCAGCACAAAATGATCGACCTGTCAGTGAGTTGATTCTGGAATTGCCTATTGGATTTGCAGTGGCAATGCCACGGTGGAAAAAAGACTGTTTAAAAAGGATTTGTGGATTTCTCTGTAACCGTTCGATTTTCTGATCTAGTTTCCATGATAACTGTGAAAAACTCGTACCATCGAGGCTTGTGAGATTATTAAAAAATGCTGCTACCAACTTCCATTTTTCTTCCTTGATTTGCCTCAACTTTTTCCATAGCTCCTTCTCTTTGTTGATAGACTTCATCATGAATTTTGGACGATTAAGTATTGAATTGGCAATATTGTGCTTTGCATCATTTGCTGAGTCCCCACAGCCTATCGTCATAAGTCATGTTAAGATCACCCACATTTTCCCACTATACCTCCATTTTTCCATCTCCTGAGATAATCTATTGTATAAACATTTTTCCAGTTATTCATATTTCAACGAAAATTTTTGGTAATCTGGCAACACCGCTATAAAAATTAACTTAGACAAAAAATCAACCTTTCCAATACGCTCCCTGTATTTCATTATTACCTAATACTTTTTCAAGAAAAAACTCTATTTCAATAAATCGGAAAATATTATTACGATTCTGCATAATAAATTTCAAAATTTGCATTTTGAATTAGAGAGGATAATGTTTAATAATTGCCGTTGAAAACTCGCCCCGTCTCAATCATCAACACAGAAGTTTCCCACCCCAGCTAAGGATAATCCATTAACAAGTTTGGTAGCAAGTTGATAAAGTTAGACGAATTAACTAGAGTTCCAGCAAAAGGTGCAATGTAATTTACCCGACAATCTGTAGCAATATATTTTCTCTCCGTTTCTGGATACCTACCATCAGTAGCGTCTCGAATTAAAACGGATAGTAAACTTGGAAATCGATCATTCGCTCAATAAAAAAAGATATATTATACAATGCTGAAATCACCTCAATACATTATCCTGGTGCACTTCAAGCTCATCACCTCTATGTATTGAATATCCAGCTTTTTGTGTTACTGCTTCTGTGATTTCTCAACATTCATTCGTTCGTTTGGGCTGTGCTTAATAGCCCACGCACTTCAATTGAGTCCTTGTACCGTTTTCAATTATCCTACTTGCATCCCAAAAGGTTCGTGTACTCTATATGGGCCACTATTTGAAATTGGAGGAATTTTGAACAGTTATAACGGTTGTATCAGTTTTTTTACAAAGTTCTTCTGACTGAGTCCTTATAAGTACTGACACAAGCAGAGTATGTGAATTGTGAATAGGGGCTTTATTTCCCAATCCATATTCTCTCCATATTGTGAAGATGGCTGTGAAAAACTACAGTAACTAGGTCGGCGACGTTCTTTAAATGTCCCTCAATCGATTCCAGCCCCTTGGTTGACACTTTTTAGCCTATCTTCCCAAATAAAATCTGAAGGTTACCTTCTTCCTGTCAACCTTCATTTGAATTGGTGTTCTTTGTCTATACAGTCCAAGCGTTGTCTTTTCACAGCCCATTGAGTCATTCTCGTGAGTTTTTCACCAGTCTAGACTAGACTAGAGATTGAATTGCGTATTACTTCAAGCAGTAATTTTTTGATCGGCATATTCAGTCCTGATGTTCCTATCAAAACATGCTATAGCGGTCATTGTTTCTGCTTAAAACACGTTAACGTTGTACATACTGTTGAAAATGTATGCCGGTAAAATTCATACGAATAAAAATATTTTTTGTTGAGGAACATTTACCTTGTCTTAAGTTTATAACTGGTAAGAAATCGATTGGCTAGTAATCCCTTAACAACGTCCCTGCTGATGTGCTGTATTCGAGCAAGTTGGGAGACGCTATTTACTGCTTTTGGTTCGTGTTCTGACGTGACGTATTCATTCTCATTACTCGACGTTTCACCACCGACGCCGACTCAACTCCAACGCTTCTATATTACTGCGCCTCGAGGAAGGGTTACTCTAAATTTACAGCGTGCAAGTTTGCTGAATTGCGCTTTTTTATCGCCGTTTCGTTAAATCTCTTTATCAAAGTTTTGAGTAGGTAACGCTGTTTTAGTTTTTGATATTTCAAGCAATTTTACTGTGCTCACAGCTCGTGCGACTTGACATTGGAATTGGTGTCTGATCGGAACAGGATTCTAAGCTCAACACCGAAAACTGATCGATACTTGGTGTTTTGTATACCAAACTCCAATATATTTTTTCACCATATAATTAATTGTTGCTGCAGATTCTTGGCAGAAATTTTATGATGGGAAATGAAACTGCGATGTTACCAAAACACCAATTAATACAGAAATAGATCCCTCTGCTGGTAGGTAGTTCTTTTAACGATCTAAGAAACTGACTTGACTTGACTCATGCTTGAGATACAGTGGAACCATGAAAATTTTCTCATTTACCGTGCAGAGCTGCTCTGTATCTAATGAAAAAGGAAAATACAAATAATACATTGCAATAAAATGAAGTATTTATTGAGTTTTCAGGTAATAATTTATACCAGGCTCCGGCTCCTGGAAGATATTCCAGTTCTGGCTCGAGCGTCTGACGAATGCTTGCGCAAGTACTACTTCGCAATCCCATACAGGGCTATGATCCGGGACAGAGAATCCTGGGATAAAGAGACGAATACACAGCTTCATGGGACTGTCTGGTTCACAGATGGCTCATGCTCTGATGACAGAGCAGGGGCTGGAATTTACTCTAGTAACCCAAGGACACAAATCTGTATACCATTGGGTGATGGTGTATCTGCATATCAGGCCGAGATATACGCTATCTTGGAATGTGCGCAGATAAACCTAGACAGAGGTTATGTGGATCGACGCATAACCATATACACCGACAGTCAGGCAGCAATTAAAGCCCTGAGTGGATATACCATCAACTCGGGACTTGCTGACGAATGTCGAGAACGACTTGCTGATCTTGCAAGTCAGAACGCAGTGCGGCTAGAATGGATTCCGGCCCACTCTGGTTCTGAAGGCAACGAAATGGCAGATGCACTGGCTGCGGAAGGGGCTGCAGCTCCTTTCTGCGGCCCGGGCCCGACCCTCGGCCTAACAAAACAAACGATACGCAAGGAGACGAGGAAGTGGCTGAGGAACCAACACCTCGCTCATTGGAATGCCCTGCAGGGTCCTAGACAATCCAAACTCCCACTGAAGGGATGGACTGATGGACACGCTGGGGCAGCTATTGAACTACCAAGGAGTAGGTTGAGGAAGATAGCAGGACTCCTAACAGGGCACTGCTGTATGAGGAAGCACCTCTACAATCTAGGAGTAGAGGAAAGTTCCCTATGTAGGGGTTGCGGCATGACTGATGAAACGTCAGTTCATGTTCTCTTAGAGTGTCCACACTGGGCTGTATTACGCAGGCGAATCTTCGGAGTCACTGTCATGGCTCCTGGGGACACAAGCAGGCATCCACTGAAAAAGGTTGTGGCCTTTATTGAAGGGCTCGGCTTCATGGATGACTAGGTAGCAGGAATGGCACAATGGGCCCGCCAGTGGCCTCAGTGCCGGAACCGTGACTTTAGTTTGGCTAGGTCAAGGCTCGCCTGCACATTCTGTAGTACTAGTAGTAGTATACCAGGAAAAATTTTCAATTCAAATGAATGGAATGGAATGGAATAACATATCCAATAAAATTAGGTTATGGTGCACCGAGAGAAGAGTTATTTATAGACAAATAAACTGATTTGTTTGACCCCCCTTTGTTTAAAACTAACATTGCTCATTTATTATTAAGAAGCCATATTAACGTGAAAATGTTGGGAAATTTTGACATACAAAAATGTAGTAGTAATCGAGTGTTATTTCTTTAATGTAAAAACATTTGTTCTTCTTTATGCACACCTTCATACAATTGTTCTTCAGGAACTATGGAAGTCTACGAAGCACAATATAATATTTTGTTATAAAATATAACAATGCTATTTGGGTAAAAATTGTTTTCACTACCCAGAAAAAAAACCAATATCTCCAATAATATTCCATCACTTTAAAACAACAAATTGAATATTTATAGTAAATCATTTGAAAGTTTTGACGGAAATTTCCATTTTTTAAGTAAGCCTATAATAGATTATTAGCCTCAAATAAGATCTACTTTATACCGAAAAAAAGTATTTCAGTATAATTGTACATTTATGGTTACGAGAAAAAAACTTATTTGCTACAAATCACATATTTCTTCTCCCGTAAGGAATCACTTTAGCCTACAAATAATGTGGCAATTGAAACAAATAATTCTCACCCCACCCTTCCCTATTATCCAGTAACGGTCACCACATGTATACGTTTGGCGTCAGTCTGCATGTGAAATTAGATCAGTTTTTGCAATTTTACCAATTATTTTGTTTTTGTGAAGTATGTGGTTGGAGTGCTCTGAACAAAAATAAGTTTGATAATAGAATTAATGAATTGTTAAACTCATGGCGATTACAAGAATTGTGAGATATCTTTGAAGTTAAGGAAATAAATGACAATTATATTCAAGTAGGTAGAAGTAACAAGCAAGCGAAATTTACCTCAAGAATACACATTTATCGATTAAACCTGTCAGATCTACTCCAATAACTCCAAAAAACTACTATGGGGGAAGCATTAATGAGCACACTTAAGGATATACAAGGCTATCTTGTGGATACCATTGTTGGTTATGTTTTAGATCATGTAGGTATGTTTAATTTCAACAATGTATGGTTTCCATTTTATAAATGTACGGTATCTATTTTAAGAATGTATAGTTTTCTTTTTAATAGATCAAAATATTCAGCAGCAAGTTTTTTTATTTCTATCCTGCTTTACTACTAAACAGTTTTATGCATAAATAGAGACCATTGATTTTTATTAGATTTGAACATGTTTGTCATAAAAGTACTGTAATTTTAATCCGCGTCCAAACTAACCATCGACCAATTCGATCGACTAGTCCACACATACAAAACGAAAGTCAACTTTGTTGTTCGACATAGTTTGGAAACGGCTTAGACAAATATTTGTGAAAAATATATTTTCCTTAGTAACCTAATTATACACCAAGAACTTTTAAAATATTCCTAAATATTCAGAAACATTCCAAAAGCTCAGTGTATTGAACAGTGCATGTAGGTAACTTCCATAAACAAAAAACAATACACCGAGAAAAAGATTTATTTGTGACAATCAAAATCTTATTATGTCAAACAAATATGATTTTCCATATGGCCTAAGTAATATTTAATTTGTCGTTAAGAAAGGATTTGTTTCAAGTTCGGGAAGTGATATTACCTATGAATAAAACCATATTCATTGTCATTAATAAAATGAATCATCTATCGAAAATTATATTTATTCTTGTGAAAATGTATCATGTTTGTCTCGAACATTATTTATTGAGGAGCAATGACAAAATAGTTATATTAACCTTTGAAAGCATTTTAATTAAATAAAGTAGTTTTCCAATAACAGATACTTATTTTTGCAAGCTAACTATATTGTTTTATTATAAAAAAATTACTTTATGGCAGAATGACATTTCTTTATCATAAAAAAATGTATTGTCTCGGTAAAATATATTCCTTTACCATAAAAAAATATATTGTTTGGGTTAACGATACGTTTTTTATTTGTAAAAAATGTATCGTCCCAGCAAATTATATTTATTTGCTGGAAACGAATGTTTCTTAAGAAAACTATCAATTTTTACTAAAATAAAACATATTCATCATAACCGAACCATAATTTTGATGAACAATATATTGCGTCGATGGTTAGTCTTCACACGGATTAAAATGACAGTATTTTTATGACAAACATGTTTAAATCTAATAAAAATCAATTGTCTTCTCTATTTATGCATGAAACTGTTCAGTAGGAATGCAGGATAGGAATAAAAGTCTTGTTGCTGAATATTTTGATCTATTAAAATGAAAGCTATACATTTTTAAAATAGGAAAGCATACATTTTTAAAATTAAACATACCTACATGATCTAAAACATAACCCTTTGTCTAACCGTAAGTGTGTTCATTAATGCTTTTCCCATGCATAGTAGTTTTTTGGAGTACCTACCTAGATCTGACAGGTTTATTCGAGAAATGTGTATGTTTGAAGTACATTTCGCTTGCTTGCTACTTCTACCTACTTGAATATAACCTAACATTTATTTCCTTACCTTCAAAGAGATTTCACAATTTCTGGAATCGCCATGCATGTGTTTAACAATTCATTCATTTCTATATTATTAGACTCATTTTTGTCCAGAGCACTTTAACCACAAACTTCACAATAATCAGTAAAATTGCACAAACTCATCTAATTTCACAAAATATATCCTTTATCTATGAATTTCACTGACTCACTCCAAACGACCGGTACGATTCTGAATAATGGGGCAGGGTGGGGTGACAGTTCTTTATATTAATTGCCACATAATTTGTGGGCTAATGTGATTTCTAACGGGTGAAGAAATAAGAGATTTGGAGTAAATTAGTTTTTTTTGTAACAATAAATGCACAAATATACTCAAATACTTATTTTTTCGGTATGAAGTAGATGTTATTTGAGGCTAATAATCTATAGGCTTATTTAAAAAATGTTAATCTCTGTCAAAACTTTCAAATGATTAACTATGAAAATTTAATTTGTTTTTCTAAAGTGATAGAATATTATTGAAGATGTTAGGTTTTTTTCTGGATAAGGAAAACAATTTTTACCCAAATATCATCGTTATATTTTATGACAAAATATTATATAGTGCTTCGTAAACTTTTATAGTTTCTGAAAAACAATTGTATAAAGGTGTGCATGGAGAAGAACAAATTTCTTCACATTAAAGAAATTACACTCGAATAAATCATTTTTTTATATCAAAATTTCCCAATCTTTTAACGTTAATATGTCTTCTTAATATTGAATAAGCAATGTTAGTATTGAACAAAGGGGGGTCAAACAAATCAGTTCATTTGTCTATAAATAACTCTTCTCCCGGTGTGCCATAAATAATTCGGTTTTTTAGGGAAATATATTTTTTCACCATAAGGCAATATAATGTTTATGAAAATTATGGTTCGGTTATGATAAATATGTTGATTTTTAGTAAAAATCAATAGTTTTCTTGGAGAAGGAACATTTGTTTCAAACAAAAAAATATAATTTGCTGGGAAGATACATTTTTCACGAATAAAAAACATATCGTTAACCCAGACAATATACTTTTTTATGGTAGAGAAATATATTTTACCGATACGATACATTTTTTCATGATAGAGAAATGTCATTCTGTTATGAAGTGATTTTTTTATAATAAAACAATATAGTTAGCTTGCAAAAATAAGTATTTTCTGTTATTGGAAAACTACTTCATTTAATGCAAATGCTTTCAAAGATTATTATAACTATTTTGTCATTATACCTCAATAAATTGGGTTTGAGACAAATATGATACATTTTTACAAGAATAAATGTAATTTCCGATAGATAACCTATTTTATTGATGACGATGAATATGTTTTTAATAATCAACAATATTACTTTACGAACTTGAAACAAATCCTTTCTTAACGACAAATTGAATATTAGTTAGGCCATATGGAATCTCATACTTATTTGACATAATAAGATTGTCACAAATAAATCTTTTTCTCGGTGTGTTATATCAAGATAAGCCGGTTTATGAAAATCAAGAAAAGATGGATCCCCTTAAGATCGCGACCTGACCAACTTGTTGGATGGAACACGACCATTGTATCTTCATTTAATTTCAATCTTATTGTATTTTTCCCTGCCACGGGTATATCCCCATTAATTTATTATCATTTATAATTGACTTATACATTACTGCTGCACGTGGTTGTACATATCGGTGAATTTCAACTCAACAGCAGAGACCTGGTCAAAAAAACACTAGGAGCTGCTAACTCACGAATTATCCGACCTCAGCAAGGGCTAGATAAGAAAAGTGACGTGACTACTCATACTCACCGGTCACTATACCCTGAGGAAGTGAATCCATACAATTGGCATGTATAGGAAGGAGTCCATCTGTCGGTTGTGCATGGAAGAAAAAGTAACAGCCTCACACATCATACCCGAATGTGAAACACTATTTTGTTGAAGATATACACTTCTGGAACTAGAGCACCAAAATAATGATTTATCCAGCCAAGAGCACAAGAAGTCCAAGGACTGAAGTCTGGAAGCCTCTGTTCAATCAATCAATTAACCATTGGATCATCATTTAAACCACCTAGCGACGGAATAGTGTAAGTGAGTCTTAGTCCCAAATATTTCTTTTCACATTATGTACCACGTCAAAGTCCGGATCCGCACAAATAATACTTGATTGAATAATTATTCTATTATTGAAGTTCGCCAAAATTCTTGCGGAAACCGAACGCACGTTCGCACGTAACTGTAGCACGATAAACATCTGAAATAACAAGAAAAGTGAAAAAAAGAGGTACCCTTGTGTAGTAATATTAAGCGCTTTTTAAATCAATTTGTGAAGCAAATTAGCTATGCATTGTTGTTTCCGTGATGAAACATTAACTGGCTTTTTACTGGAACAAATTTTCTTGATAAGTTGAAATACAAAAGAGCACGCTTTTATAACATATCAGAATGAAGACAAAAATGATTCTCAATTAATCACAAAAAGCGTGGGATGATGAAAATCAATTCCATTATTTCTAAGTTATCTTCAGTCCAGAACTATGCTCTTAGAACTCCTGGACGGATGATATAGTAGTAGTTTATTCACATTTTCAATAATACAGTCATGCAATGCAATACAATTCAATACAATAGGAAACTGAGAATACTATGTGAATAAAGAAATCTTGATAAGTGATTTGAACACATGTTTCAAGTACAAGTATACCTTGTACGACTAATGAGGTGCAAATACGTCGAAATCGTTCTACAAGTGATAAAGTCCCTTCTAATTACAAATCGGTTGGTTATATTGAGAAGATATGCCAGACCTGTTTAGCTTAGAAGTGTAATTCATTGTCTGTCGGGGCATAAAGCCCGAGAAGTGAGCGCTGCTCCTCAGTGAACGGTCTACTTTTTGCGAAATAACTCTCGATCTTTTTTTTTATTTAAATTAACGTGCTCGGCTACTATGGCCACTTGCACGGGAGAGGTTACAATATATCAAGTATAAAATGGATTATTGATACAATAATACACACACAGTAATAGAAATGTTCTGAAGTTTATGGTAAAGCTGAGCGTCTTTGAGAAAATGGAGTAGAGAGGTAATTTGCTCAGAGCTGCTGAAGATCTCTTTGTAGTTTAAGCATAGTTGAAGCTGTTGTCTTTGGAATGTATATTTGTGACACTCGGTTAAAATGTGCTTTAAGGTTAGACTAGAGTCGCAGTTGGAACAACTGGGCTAGTAGACATTAGGTATCCATGGGTAAGTCTTGAATGGCCGATTCTCACTCTTCTTATCACTAATAACTCTTGCCTTGAGAGACTAGTGAAGCAACTAGGTTGGGGATGACCAATTGAACGCTGTATTTGACGAAGTGTTGTGTCAACGGTGTCCCAATGCTGCTGCCAAGCTACTTTGGATTTTCTTTTGAACATTGATTTTAAATCCTTTCCAATGATTATATTGTCGGTGACGGTAGATGAAGTTGCGATTTTTGCCTGTTGGTCTGCAAGTTCGTTGCCCTCTATGTTAATGTGGGATGGTAACCAAATTAAAGTAACTATTCCTTGGGATGAGATAAGTTGGTAGGAGTCATGTTTATATTGGACAATAGGATGTTCGGTAAATATATTTTGAATGGATAAAATTGAAGCAAGTGAGTCTGTACATAAGGCGTTGTGATAGTATAATACTATTATCTTTACATCTATTGATAACACGCATTACTTAAATATGACAATTTTTATGGGAAATTGTGAAAAAATCAACTGAAATCAACTGAATACCTTGCAATAAACGCAGAGAAAATTGTTGGTTGATATCTTAAAATAGATCCAGAAGAATTGAAAATTCCATTTAGGATAAACCTTTCCAAATATTACCCGTTACCGGTTTTTGCTCTCCAGAAATTATCAATCCCACACAATTTACTAGTAAGTAGATGGAAGTGAAAGCCAACGATATAAGCAGAACTACGCAAAACCTTATTGAAGTCTGAATGATCAAGTTTAATTTGACCGTTCTGAGTTTCGGTGTTTGAGTGTTCAATTTGGTATTTCCTAGGACTTGCCGTGAATTCGTTAGTCAAAAGCGAACTAAAGCTGTTGGTTTGGACAGACTTGAAGTGTGACCTAATGTGACCAGCCAAGATTAGCAGTGCCAATGCTTCGAACAAATGAGATAGTTCTCATTCGTTTTGTTTCCATATTGTAGCGAACTATCAAAAAATTACCCATACTAGAATTTCCAGCTTAAAGTTACACAACAATTGGAAAGAAAATCGTTCCAATCGTCTTCAAAATTACGGTCAGTTATTTTCCAGTTCCCATAAATGTTCATCTGAAAAACGTTTTGTCCGCATTCCAGTACATTCAAGAATAATCTTCAGTTACTGAATCAATTATTCATGTGGGGTTAATTATTGTTGATTTAACATTGTAGCACGCTTCCATTCTTCCTGTTCCCCCAACATATTTTAATGTCAAAAGCACATTTAGCTGATTACTTTGTTGACCCTTAGGCCTTTATGTGTTAAGGAAATTTGGAACGACGGTAAATTCTAAACAAACATACATTTTTGTCTTAAGCATTAATATAATTTCTTAACAACAAGGTAAGTATTATAAATTGTGAGTTTACAAAAGGCCTCTGCTCAGCGGATGTAAGTGATCTTCCAAATTATATTTTTATTCTGAGGCGCACCTAACAACAATTCAGGCAATGCATCATTCATTCCATTTTCCATTTGAAAAAAATACACAAATCGGTTTTGAAAAATCTACCCAATGCCAGCGAAGATAATTCAGCGATATCGATTGAACCAAGTTTACCAATTCTGTTTCAGTCTTTTGTATATTCATGAAAACCATCTTAACATATCAGTATAATATAATATTAAGCACATCAAAATTTAAAATCGTCCATATGAAAATAATTCTACCTATTGAATCAATAAGCTGATGTTATGCTTAAGCCTTACGTTCAAGAGTCCGAATATATGCGTCCCCATAAAATTCGTTATTGATGCAGGTAGTGGGGGTAACAAAACAAAATAAACACTCTAATTTTAGAAATTCCACTGTTTGCAGCCACAGTAAAGTTCAGGCAAAAAAAAGAAGCGAATCCAGGTATATGTGCACAAAATGTGGTGTTGGTCTCTGTGTACACCCGTGCTTTGAGGTGTACCATACTTAAGATAATTTCTAATTAGCCTTTGTGAAATTATATATTTTTTTTCAATTTATATTAAACATCATTATCCCTTCGGCGGGCGCGCTATGGCACTGTGTACCGAAGTTTTACTGTTTTGAACGTCACGCGTCTCCTGTTACCCGAAACACCTCATGCTTCTGAGTATTCCATGTTGACTATATCTGTTAGAGACTGCTGAAGTCAGAAATCTTTTATATGCACTCAATCAGTCTCAGTTCAACGTCAAACACGAGGAGTTCAGTTTTCGGCACTGCGTACCGTATTTCGTGTAGAATGTTTGTGTGTAAAAAACATAGTGAGCATAGAGTTTATTGTAACATTATTTGTAATAATGTAGAGACTGACGAAAGTGATGTTCAATTTTCTACTAGCTATGTCTAATATTTAGTTGGTTTTATTTTCTATTGTCCTTTCGTCAATGTTCCTTGCCATTATTTATGTTTATAGCGCCTTTCATTTTTATTTGTTTTTTTGAGTTCTTTGTTGTGTTTTATGTTCAAAATTTGTTCAATTATATTTTTTTAGAACGGCATTTGTATTTTATTTCATGTCTTGAATAAAAAATGAATAGCGGTACAGAGTACCGCCGCGCGCCTGCTCATGTGAAATTCTTAGGCGCGCCCGCCGAAGGGTTATATACGCTTTACGTAGTTTTTTTACCTGACGCATATATACGTCAGTGGGACTGGTGACTGGCAAAAAAACCTGGGATTCTGTGACAGGCATAGGTTTTTAGGTCTGGGATCGAAAGGGTTAAGGCATTCAAGGAAGTTCATGCTATTTGTGATTTCCCAGATTTCTCCAACAGCAGAGTATTCAAGACATATACCAACAAAATAGAAAAAGAATACCAACTGATACTACTGTGATAAGGAAGTCGAACCAGAACATACGCTTTTTTTGTTTCCTATAATGTGTAATATGATACGGAGCAAGGAAAGTGGTTGAGGATCGCGGAATACATGGAGAAAGTGATGATTGAGAAGGAAGTAGAAGAGACAGAGAGATCTAGCACAAACAAATTCAAAGACCTAGGATTGGAGATGTGAGAGTCTTATTTCATATGTGAAAGCAAGAGGGTGACTAGTCGTGTGACTTAAAGTCGTATATCCTTGCCAGTGGCATGGGGTAGTTTGAGTGAGATCGTCCCCGGTAGCGGACACTGTAATTGAACTTTCTGTACCTACTGTTTATCGTTGGATTTAAAATTAAAAGTTATATAAATATTAAATCTGTAAACCTAAGCCATTGCGGATGCTTATGCCGAGTTGTCGGGGAGAAATTTTAATTTTTCCGGAAACTTTTATCATCCACTTTTTGGAGGAGCTTAGCATTATTCATTTCGTGGTGGTGGAGCTGGAGATGCTCGAGACGTCCGTTAATTATCCCATTAACACTCCTTTTGGTTTCCTTCAAACTCACTAAGTTTGAGACATGTCTGTGTTTTTTCATTAAGTTGTAATAGAAAGTTTCTCACTGAAAGTTTTTTTGGTTGTTTAGCGGTTTTATTCCAAAAAGCTAAGTGAAGAAAATGTGATTTATAGTTTTTATTCAAGAACATGTTGTTTTGGGGTAACTACGTTTCGTTAACTCCGAGTTCGTTAATTGAATTATCTAACAAAGCCAACAACTTCAAGATGTCTATTACATGCTTCTCCATATTTTTGATTAAATTTTCATGATCAAACAATGCTGTTAGATTGAATTTGATGTGGTTTAATTCTCCAATTTTGAGATCTATAGTAATAGTTTCAATGATGTTAATATACATAATATAATCACATAAATGGGTTGATGGTTAGTGAAGGTCACCGATGGGTGCAGGTAGATTCACCCAGATACACCTGCTTTGGCCAAATATATATGAAAAAAAGCAACAATACTCCATTTTTTTTCTCCAAGTTATTGTCACTGGCAGAGCCAACAGGCCAGCTATACTTCAGGTATTTATACTTAATTTAATAATGTTAGATAGGTATGTTATTACAGCCCTAATAAAAAATACATAAGTGTCCGATGCAATAATGTGATAGGACAGAAACATCTCGCCTGTTCCAAAAGGAATGTATAGCAGGTATACACTTTTTCAGGTATATGATATTACAGGATGAATGACGGTTTTTTCACGCACCTCATGTGAAAATTCCATCTCAAATTGGTATTTATGATAATACCCGACATTTATTTCAGGTTTTATACTGAAATTTCATCCGTTTTACGATATTTTGAGATGTTTAAATGAATCGCCATAGGTTGTACACCGAGAAAAAGATTTATTTGTGACAATCAAAATCTTATTATGTCAAATAAATATGAATTTCCATATGGCCTAACTAATATTTAATTTGTCGTTAAAAAAAGGATTTGTTTCAAGTTAGGTAAGTAATATTGTTGATGAATAAAAACATATTCATTGTCATCAATAAAATGGGTTATCTATCGAAAATTACTTTTATTCTTGTAAAAATGTATCATCTTTGTCTCAAACAATATTTATTGAGGTATAATGACAAAATAGTTATATTAATATTAATATATTAATCTTTGAAAGCATTTGAATTAAATAAATTAGTTTTCCGATAACGAATACTTATTTTTGCAAGCTAACTATATTGTTTTATTATATAAAACTACTTTATGGCAGAATGACATTTCTTTATCATAAAAAAATGTATTGTATCGGTATTAGATATTCACGTAATTAGTTATGAAAAGAGCGATATTGTTCAACAAGCGTAATATTTGCCAAAACGAGCGCTAGCGAGTTCTGCAAATTACGCGTGTTGAACAATGTCGCTCTCTTCATAACGTGTTTACGTACAACGTTTTATCTAATTCCGCGCTTTCATAATATTCAATAAAATCCTCAATTACAATGATAATATTGAAGTGGAATCAAATGGTGTTAGAAGTATTGTTACTATGATGTATTCACCCAGAAAATTGACTTACTTTAAATAACTGTGTCCTGAATAATGTTTTCAATGTTCATAAATCTCAAAATACTGTTGAAATAAAATATTGGGTCAATTGTACAGTATAAATAATGAAATAATTGTCAGTTTTGACAGTACCTACCTAATTAATAAATTATCCTTTGAAACTCATGTGGTATCTCTATGTTGAAACATAAACAGTTACGTAAAGTTTTTACATAACTACTTTTCATAACTGATATATGAAGTTTATGAAAAATGTGACGTTACCTAACGTCAAGGAGTGACGTAAAGTGTCACATTTGATAGCGGAATTAGATAAATAGTTATTTGTATCTACACTAAGGCCACAAAATGCTTTTTCGCGTTCCGAGAGAGAGATTATCGCCGAGGCCGCTCCGGCCACACAATATTTTTCGTGCAACCGTGGAAATTACATAATTATGTCTCTTTAGAAAAGTCAGTTAGTTTTTGGTTCGAAATACATTGTTATTGTCATATTTCAGAAATGTCAAATGCTGTAGTGGCGTTCAGCTTGCCGGCAGTCACTATGGGAACGGCCGTAAAAATTTTTGTCGGCCGTCACTCTGGGTAACGGTCGCAAAATATCAAATTGCGGCCTCTGTTGCGGCTGCAAAATGCTTGTTTTGCGTCCGGTTGCACGAAAATATATTTCTTTACCATGAAAAAGTATATTGTCTGGGTTAACGATATGTTTTTCATTCTTAAAAAATGTATCTTCCCAGCAAATTATATTTTTTCGTTGGAAACAAATGTTCCTTCTTCAAGAAAACTATGAATTTTTACTAAAATTCAACATGTATCATAATATATATTAGCCTTTACATTTCCGTAGAAATGATTAGCGCTCCATATTGAAGCTCTTAGATTCCTTTATTGCGGTGAATCACTCCGCCTTGTT
>CAJUYG010002562.1:4052-30303 GCA_910591675.1 Galerucella calmariensis | reverse complement strand
AAACATCACAGGTAGAATCCTACCGCTTATTGTTCGAGCCTCGGGTTGAGCTTTGTATTCGACGCCCTTATCAGATCTATAGGAATGGAAAGTTTAATGAATGCAAAAGGGTCTATACTTTCAATGTATATACTATTTAAAACTTGGCAATTTAGGTGGACCACTTTGTATACGTGTTTGACGGATTTTAATGATTTATTACTATCAACCAATTTCAAATCGAGTATAAGTATACACACAAAAAAGTTAAAAAATAAAACTTGAATCCATTTCTAACGTTGCTCAAAGTTTTAGTTATTTTTTTCTTTTCATTATATTATGGTGTGGTAAGTAATTAAGGAAACCTGGAGCAATAATTTGTCTCCATTTCTATAGGTTTTTAAGGGATGTCACCACACTTTGGACTTTCCAACTTTTTTGTATCACAAAGTGTAATTAAAAATAGACGGCCACCGAAGAACTTTTTTTGTCTCTTAGTAATTGTTTTTAAGATAAATGTTTGGCTTAGACAATACATCCATTTTCTCGAATAATAACTTGATATTTGGACAAAAAAAATTAAATGTTCTTTGTTAAAACGATGTCTAATGTTTATACAGAAAGTATGTTATGGGTTGTAAAACAATTCGACTTGATTTCGGTATTTTTGGGAACGTAGAACTTACATATTTATTATTCCTAAAAGTAATTATTTAAAGGAGTGCCTAAACTAAAAATTTTACAAACAAATACTGGCTACGATTCAAAAAAGTTTTTTTAAATTGATGTCCCATTCCAGTGCCGTTCCATTTTTTATAACACTGCATGAAACAAATGGGGGTTAAAAGGTACAAAATATAAAGAAGCAAGAAAAAACTAGTTCCCACTATAGCTATTTATACAACTAGTTGCAAAATGAACGTGTTTTTGCACTAGATGTGAGGATTCACATCGTGTGCAAAAAACACGGCGTTTTGTATCGTGTTTATATACAAGATTTTTTGTAATTCAGTTGACGAAAATAAAAAAAGAAAATTTTCATTACGTTTCATTGAAATTTTAAATACTATCAAAGCCATGCTTGTTTGTTTCTTTGGAGATAACCATTACAACAATGATCAAAACCTCAAATGTTAAGACATATTTGTCAAAATAACCATATTTATTTGTTAATTCTTTCCATTCTGTCTTTAAGAATGAGCGAATCTGATGAAGAGTCCCTACCTTCAGACGTTGAAGAAGTTGCAAAAGCTGTTGTAGCAAATTTGCTGCCAAGTAAGTCAAAAGCAGCATATGAAACAGCTTATTCTAACTTCCAAAAGTGGTGCGAAGTGAAGAAGATAAATACTGAAAAAACGGTATCAGAAAAGGTTCTTCTTGCTTATTTTTCATACAAAGCCAAAATATTCCAACCGTCGACGATGTGGAGTCGCTATTCGATGTTACGAACAACAATCTATGTCAATAAAAATGTGGATATCAGTAAGTTTACAAATTTGATTGCTTTTTTGAAAAGGAATGCGGAAGGATTTCGGCCAAAAAAATCAAAAACATTTAGTAAGGAAGATTTCAGTAGACTTTTAATAGAAGCTGATGATCACATTTATTTAGGTTTGAAAGTAATTTTTATAGTTGGGATAGCAGGAGGTTGCCGAAGAAATGAATTACTAAATATGCGGACCGAGGATGTTAGCGACTGCGGTTCTTTTATTAAAATAAGCATTCCAGATACGAAGACAAAGATTGAGAGAATTTTTACAATAACCGAAGGTGATGTTGATGGAATTAATCTGATTGCATTAGTCCGAAAATACATTCAAATGCGGCCAAACCATGTAAAAAATAATCGTTTTTTCCTCGGATATCGAAACATAAAATGCAATATTCAACCTGTTGGCATCAACACATTTTCTGACACCCCCCAAAAAAATAGCAACATTCCTTGGCTTGCAAAATCCTAAATTATACACTAGCCATGCATTTCGCAGATCGTCTGCAACGTTACTGTCAGATGCTGGTGCTGATATACAAACGTTGAAAAGGCATGGTGGATGGAAGTCCAACGCTGTTGCTGAAAATTATATTGACGAATCTATCAATAATAAAAGAAAAACAGCTGTGAAGATACTTGGGCAAAATACATTGACAAATATCGACAATATCGCAGTTCCGAAACAAAGTACATCGACAAGCATAACAATGAATTCAAACGTGGCTGAGTTTTTTAACAATGATGTATCCTCTGGGGTTTCATCTATGTCTACAAGTTATGAACAAAAAGCAGCAGTATTCCGTGGCAATACGTTTTAAAACTGTACGTTTAATATTTATAATAAATTACAGTGATTTCTCAATAAAAATATTATAATATGTAGTTGTCTAATTAATTTCATAATAAAACTAGGTATTCTTAGTAAAAATAAATGGATTTGTTGTCCCTGAGTGACAAAATGAACCACGTTCTGCAACTAAAATGATGACATTTCGTAAGTGAATTGCAAAAAATTTGTATTATGTATTTTTTTCATTAAATTAACATGCTCAGCTACAATGGCCACTTGCACACAGGTACAGTGTATGAATGGTAAATTGGAATTAAGGTGAAGCTGCTAACTTTTGTGATAGGTATTGGTGACATTCAGTGAGGATTTGTTTGCTCCGTGACACCAGGTAGCTGCGGGTATGTTTGGTGAGTCCAATTCGTAGTCTTCTTATCACTGCTAAGTTTGGACTCTAAAGTTCTGAAGGTTCGGTGAGTTATGGGTGATTTATTGAAGGCTAGATATTGTGTAGACTTGAATTGATAGAATCCCACAGACTTCAAATTTGTGTTCGATGACTTGCTAATGATTTTCCGCTAGCTGATCAGCAAGTTCATCGTGTTCAATACCAATATGTTAATATTTTGTACTAGAGGATGTTCAGTGGAATCTTACACTTCATAATAAAACTTAATGAGAAAATATTTAATGTCTAAGACCAACGTTGAAAAAATAGATTCAAATTTTCACAATATAACTTTTTTTTTTATATCCAAGCCAAAAAAAAAACTTTTTTGATGTACCCTTGTACATAAGTTCAATGTATCTATTTTTGATCCAAAGTTAAGTGGTATAACGTATGAACAATCTTTTTGTTACACCCTGTATAATAAAACACTCCATGCTTTTTGTTATTAATTAAAAATTGTTTCACCACTTATGCTCTCTAGAAAACGCGTTTTGTGCCAGAAAATCAGTCTATTTTTTGAGTGATTCGAAAATTAAGTCCTATGAGTGAGATTATTCAAAAACGTTTCACCCATAACGTAATGCAGTTGAAACGCCTCTGGTTGTTACGGTCGAGTACTCACAATTTGACTATATCAAATTCACTTCTGGGAGTGGAAGTCCAAATGCACGAATCTGGTCGTAGCCCTTTTTTTTCAACTATTACTTTCCACGTCAGAGAATTTCTTTTTAATATACTCCGTTGGGCAGAACAGCATTCGACACAATTGACTGGATGGAAATAGTTTTTTTGTTCGAGTGTGAAAGAGAAGAAGAGAGACAATGGATTATTAAATAGTTACTGAGTTTTTGTTGTGTGAGCTTTTTTCATCAATTTACTGCTTTCCAAATTATACTGATCAGCTTAAATGGAAGAGATAATGGAAGTGAAATAAATTTAAAATAAATTATACCTAGTTTAAAAAATCTAAAAAATACGGTTTATAACTAAAAACTTCAACCTCGATACCACATCAAAGCTGTTTTATTTTCAAATAGAATACCCTATATTTTACCACTATATTGTATTGTCATCGGTCCTAGACGAGTCTGCAAAATTTAATTAACCACAAACAATCACAATAACTCAAAGGCTTGCTAGCCTATGTATTACGGGAGCCATAAAACCCACTCCCACAAGTGCGATCGTATTCGGACGGCTCCAAGACAGAAGTAGATGTAGGGGCTGGAATTGTGCTCTGAAACAAAGGATAGCTATTCCAATAACCCTTCCAAGGACGTCACAATTTTCCAAGTGGAAATTTGTGCGGAGATTCACCAGTGCGTTGGAGAAATTAAACGAAAATAAGCGACATAACGTTCGGTTGCTATCTTCACCGGCAGCCAAGCTGCACTGAAGGCACTTAATACCATAGAGGTCAATTTTATAAGCTAGTATGGGTTTTCATATTATTATCTGTCTTAAACGCACTTGGAGACCATTGCAAGGTCATGGTAGCCTGGATACCAAGGCACGAAGATCATAAGGGCAACGAATTGGTGGATGAAACGGTCAGACAAGGGTCATCAATGCCAATCATTGAACCGGAATCTTTCTGCGGCATCGCAAAGTCGACAATAAATATAGCGACAAGGAAGTGGGCGGCTCAAAAATCTCACAGGTGGGAAATCTCACCAGGACAGAAACAGATAGAAAAACTGTAGAAGCTGTAGTAGCTATGTTAACAGCTTAACAGGCGCGCAAAGCTAATGGGGTTGACAGATGTGCAGATTCTGTCACTGCCTAGCAAATGTGCGGTTTCTTGTACTAGACTATGAAAGCAACCGGCAAGAAATGACAGGAAAAATTCATTCTCCAGGATGGATGATTGGCTACTTACAAAGTGTCGGACTGGAGAATGTTTTCTAGATTCAGAGGACCGCAGTGCAATATACGATTAGCCACCCCATCTATGTATCTATTATAGTATTTTCCCATTTTCAACAGAGAGAAAGCAACTTAATTTTATTGTATATCATGATTGAATTAATTCATTCGCTAAATATTATAGCGAACTACATAACTAGTTTATAGGCAACCAGTAATACAATTAATATATTTAATATAATAGCGAAGAGATAATATATGTGAAGATATACGAGGTACGTTCTATATAAAATACACTTCGAATTTAAAATATACAATTGTAAATAAGACAAATAATTATTATTGTTTGTGTCTTTGTTCAATGATTTTTAATTTAAACTCAAATTTAGTTGATAAGATCATTGAAAAAACAGAGATAGTAAAGGACTTCTTCTTCCTAGCATTAAGAGCTCAGACACAGGGCTCAAAAAGTTGACCAAACAAAGCATTGAATTGATAAGTTCTTTTTTTTTTTTTTTATTCTGATGTTTAACGTCGGTCTATTTCTGCGACTGAGGCTAATCACCGACGCCGGGAGCACTCTACCCCTAACCGGAAATTTTGGCGGACCCACTAGTGTTCCAACCAGTGGTAGCGTTCTTTAACGAGCCCAACATCCATGGACTCGGGACCTCGGTTTTACGTCTCCTCCGAAAGACGGCATATCTACATTATACCTCGTGCTCATTGGTATAATGCCTGCGAGCTGTGATATGCTACTCACCCTAGTAGTCTAAAGTGCACCCTAGTAGTCTAAAGTGTTTCGCTGCAGGCTGTACGGGCCCTATACGATGGTTTTCCCTGTCATGGTAACCCATCCAAATATTAACCATGTCCGACCTTGCTTGACTGTAATTATCGCATCAGAATGCGTTCCACTACAGTGCTGGGTCGTCGCCCTGATAAGTTATTGATACAGTTATAATAAAGAATTCCACCAGAATTCCACCATAATGGTGGAATTCTGAGAACATCTGTAAGATCTATAAGCCGAAATCTGTAAGAGTTACAGGAAATGCGATTCTAGCCTGACCTGTTACAGATTCCTTACAGATTCGTAAATATTTACGGGCTAGACATCTGTCACTGTAAGCAGTACAGGGTGTGGTACAGAGCGTTGTACTTTTATTATTATTATCATTTTCCGTGAATTGTTAGTTAAAAAGTTGTAGAGTTTTTAATGTTTTTGTGATATTTAATATTAAGTTTTTAAATGAACATCATTGACATCAATATGAACGGCAATTGAATATTTTCGCCGGTATTCTGTTGGAAGAGGAAGAGAATCGGTTTGTACATATTTTTTATGGTATTATTCAGTGGCCGCTCCTCGAAGGAGGCTAAGGAGGCTCAGCCTCCTCAACAATTTATCTAGCAAATAGCACCAAAAACATTTTGTTGATTATTCTTCATTTTATTTCCCGTTTATCCAATTTTTTTTAATTTCACAATCAATTCCCCGTTTTCACTACTTATTTTAGAATCTGACGACAGTGCTCTGAGGCTAGGTTCCACAAGCATCTCTCTGGAAACAAGTGTTAATCAACTCAGTTGCCATTTTTTCTACCAGTCCAATTGCTAATACCGTCAAAAACGCGAAAATGGCAACACTCTCTGTGGGCTAGCCTTTCGTAATTGCGATGATATACGAAGTACGAACCACGAATACGGGCGTTGGGTCGCGGGTTTGTTTTGTTTTATATGATTAGCGGGAATAATTAAGTGACGCCACGCGAAGTATTAGAATAATTAGTCTATTTGGAAAACTATTTAAATTTAAAATGAGTTCTTGTGCTAGTGATTTAGTTGCTGAGTTTCTAGAAAATCCATTTCGTGGATTAACATATGATAAAACAGTGTTTTTTTTTTAAATAAACGGCCCCTACCGGATTTGAAGGGATTAGTGTTAACAGGTAAGTACCTATCAAAATCGATCATTTAACACTGACAATTATAAAAAATATTCATGGTTAACGGGATCTGAGGTATACAATAAATTATATTGTTGGAATTGTTTACTCTTTACAACCGATAATTCTTCATGTTGGGGGCGCTTGAGTTATAATGATTTAAAAAATTTATCTCGCGGTCTAGACAGACATTAAAAATCCCAGGAACATATTTGAGTTCAAATTAACCGGTAAACAAAATATTGTTAACGTGATTGACTCCGCTCGTACACGCGAAATAGAAAATCATAACCATATAGTTAAAGACAATCGCGAAGTTTTAAAAAAAATCTTTGATTTCTTGTTGTATTTATGATCCCAAGATTTGGCTTTTAAAGGGCACGATGAAGCTGAAAATTCAGTTAACAAAGGTAATTTTAGAGAATTGGTAGCTGGTACGGCCGCTGCGCGAAGGTTACATCAATTGGCTGCATAAAGTATATTTTTACAAAAACGTTTCATGTCCAGCCTCCTCTCTCAAAAAGTTCACGAGCCGCCACTGGTATTATTATAAAATGCACTTTCCATTTTTCCAAAATCATATGAGAATCCAATGAAGACATTTAAGGGATCAATTAAATCCGTTTGATATGCTAGACAGGCATTTTAGACAAATGTTTCGGTTGGACAAAAATAGTGTTCAATTCTTAATTCATAATTTAAGACCTCTTGTCATGGAGAATAATTTAGGAAATCCCTTTGTAGTGAAGGTATTAATAATAATTAATTCACAGTCTTTTTACAATGCATTTAAATAATTGCGCATTTAATTGCGCCATTAGCTCTTCCCACTTTTTTATTAAATAATTGGAATCTAAAGTAGGGTTTATAGTATTACCGCGAAAAATGTAATCAATTTTCATGAATTGTAAGTAGGTACCTATAACTCCAATTGCCCTGGAGACGTATTTTTGGTCGTTTTTTTCACACCTTGCCTTCTACAAATAGTATATTATTAAACGAGCAATTTATGATAGCCATAATTCACGATGGGTGACGTTTGCGTCACGAGCCGCAGGCGAGGGGCGCAAGTCACCCAAGTGAATTATGGCCATAAATTGCGAGTAGAATACTATACTTTGTCCACGACACTTAATTAATTTATTAATAAATAAAAGTCAGTAGCGATTTGGCATATTACTAACCTCAAAATGTTGTGGCAGCTACTTCAAATAATTTGACATATATTGAGATGGGCGATACTGTAGAAAGTATCAATACAACGTTATAAATATATTGTTTTAAAATACTTAATATTAGAAAATATCGTTATGAAAAGTATCAATACTAAAAATTACAATATTTTATAGATACGATATAGGTCAGAAACAAATTTCCTGAACAAAATACACAGATTTAATAGTTTATTCCATATTGTACCCCCATCTCTAGTCGTGAATTATGAACCACAATACACTACAGTGTATTATGAACCATAATTCACGACAGTTGATATATGGGTACCATATACCTTTAGTTAGGAGGTAAAATATTGACTTATTATTAGGTGGTCATGGACAAATACGTAGATATGTTTAAATAAATGAATAACATGTTAAATATATTATTTCAGTAGTTCACTTACGCCATTCTTTCATTACAAATAGTGAGAATATCAATTAGTATTAAGGTTTACCAGGTCGGTACACACACATATATAAGGTAAAGATCTGTAACTATCACTCTTACAGATTTGGTTCCAGAATAGCAAATTTCACAAATCTGTAAAGGTTCAAGTTACAGATCCTATATCTTACAGATTCTGTTGCTTATAGGTAAATTCTCAGAATCCCAACATTAATCTATCTCTATACGAAAAATCTTTTTTTATATATTTTCCCCTTTTTACCATGGTTGTTTGCACACACCCCTGTCACTGCATCTTCTCATTATGTATACCTATACATCGACGTCTTATAGATAAAAATGTCCTTAAGGTATAGACTTATTGATTGGCTCTTTGGAAACAGATTTCGTGAAAATTTAAAATTTTCACTTACCTTATCTTCGAGAAGATGGGAATGTAATGGCCTAGATATTGATTCGGAAGTGCCTTCTCTGTGCAATATCCCATCGTACTGCAAATTTTGTTTGCTTCTGCTATACTTCTTCCATAATAATCTGAAAAATCAAAAATTCGTAGCAACGGAAAATTGTTATTTTAAAAATACATTATACAGAAACGTGGTGAATTTGTGGTTGGCATAAAAATGACATACAAGGGATCTTAAAATGTAAAATAAAAAAAAAATTTATTTGTCAAATTTTTTATGCTTTTCAATTGTTCTTCACTTACCTAATACCAAATGCTGCTGATACAGTAACTGCCAAAAAGACAAGTGTAGCGAAACATGCCAACAACAATGTGTGTAGATCAGTTAAGCCTGTAAATAAAAAAAAGTGTTTAGCAATCAACTAAAAATGTTTCCAATCTAAATCAAGCTCGAGGCTATATTCGTTAAAATTATAACTTCACAATAAATCTTAGCGACAAAAGTAAGTACTCAAGTCCTTGATTTGTCAACAGACTAACAGACTGGAAAAGCTTTGGATTTCCATCCTATCCAGGTGATGGATCCAGGTAATTCTGAATAAATCAACTCACCATGGCACTGTAGTACAGGGAATGAAGCTCAAAAAAGGTAAAACCTCGCAATTTTTTCGTCCAGCATGGATTGACTTGAAATTTTAACAGGAGGTAGGTGATAGCCGAAGGTTCAAAATCTATATCGAACCGAAGGGCGCTAAACGGTTTTTAGGGGTGAAAACTACCCTTATTTGTCAAAAATCATAAAATAACATTTTAAACCTGAAAATGGGTAAGATTTGGTTTGGATAAGTTGAATAATGATTGTTTTGAGCTTTGGAATACAATTTTATCATATTTCAACCCTTAAAAAGCAGCCCCTGTTACAGCTTAATGTAAAAAGATCACGAATCCTTAAAAAATGATTTCGCCTCTGATTGATTTGCATAAAAATTTGGGATTAGGCTCAACTCACCCTCTGCTTTATATATCATGTCATGCCGACGAACCCTGATTGTTTCTTAGGGGTGAAAACTACCCCTAAATGTCAAAAATTAAAAAATAGTATTATAAATCTTAAGATAGGTGAAAATTGGTTTGGATTAGTGAAATGATGAATTTGTTACATTTCAAAATACAATTTTATACTTTTTGTACATTATTATGCTTCCAAGTGTACTATACTACACTATTGGAATTATTCGAAAAAAAAATCGATTGGTTTTTTTAACGTATTTCCTTCATTTTTGATGATAAAAAGTTTATTCAAAAACGATTTTGTAGGGTTTTTCAAGAACTACAAGGATCTGTAAGTTAAATCTATCTAGACCCTCTCGTTTTTAAATGGGGTGAGCTTAAAGGGCTAAAAAAAGGTGGTGCTCGTGCGTAAATAGACGTTTTAAACGGCTATATCTCGTCAAATATTAACTGTACAAAAAATCTACTTACAGGAAAATTTTTGTCATAAAAAAGCTACAATTTCGTTTTTCAACTTGTACCTCTAATATTTTCGGAGTTATTTTGAAAGAAAGGATAAAAAATACAAAATTATGAAAAATAACTTTTTACTTCAGCCATAATTTTTCGAAAACTATGAATTTTAAATTGGTCAAACTTCTTGGACATATTAACCATACATGTACAAAGAGAATTGCACAAGGGTAAAGATCAATTTTAATTAGGGGGGTAGTTAGGGGGTTGTTTTCATCGATTTTTTTGTATAAAAAATTCAGTACTGACATTATTTTTGTCATAATTCACTCAATTTTGATGCTTTTTTTTTCAAAGAAAGGTCTAATTATGCTCTTTGAGAAATATTTTTCCGGTATTTGACTTTCAATCTCTCACATTTTGCATTTGGGAAAAAAAGCTAATCATTGATGGGCCATATCTCGGTTCCTATTGGTTTTAGAAAAATTCTAAAAAAGGGTTCTGCTTTTTTTTTAAAGCTACAATTTTGTTCTCCACAGTTTTTTTGATAAAATGCATAATTTTCGAGTTATTCGCGAAAAACATATCAAAAACGTCGATTTTTTCCTCTAAAATGCGTTACTTTCAATCGCGAATAACTTAGAGAATATTAATTTTACAAGAAAAATGTATAGAACATTTTTTGCAAACAATCACTTTTTCAATTGATTCTTGTGGTTAAAATGTAATCAAACATTTTCACCCCCGAGATGGGGTGGCAACCACCCCCAAGGCTTTAGCGCCCTTCGGTTCAATATAGATTTTGATCCTTGGGCTATCACCTATCTTCTGTTAAAATTTCAAGTCAATCATTGCTGGACGAAAAAATTGCCAGGTGAAATGCTTCATTCCCTGTACTACTGGTGCTGGTATAAATGGACCTAGGAAGAAAATGTTCTTTAGCATTGGTCGATACACGTATGTGCCGAGTGTTGCCCCTATAGCCAGCAATGATGAAAACATCAAAAGAGGATATACCGGAAAAAATTGAAGCCTGTAAAGAGACCCTTAACGATGGTAAAAGACAACAGTGTCTCTAATATGGGTGCCGGTAGATGAGGGGATTGTAGGTAATGCCAATAAGCTAAAGAAGGTCGTAAAGGGGAACGGAACCGTTTCGTGAAATCACCAGCTCAAATGGAGGCTGACACAACAACACCTCCATACAAAAAGTTTACTGGATCAAGTGGACAAGGAGCTCTCGTCCAGGCAGGTGAAACTTGGTAAGAGATATTATTTGAAGACTGTTACCGACCTGGTGACTAGACACTGCACCCCGAGGAAGCATCTGCACAAAATAGGCAAAGTTAGTGAACGTATTTGCTGAAAATGTGAACTCTACAATGAAACACCTACTCAAATACTCTGTTTCTGTGAGAATTTACAAGGACTCGGACAGAAGCACTTTGGAAAGAAAATGATATAAACATCACAACTAACGAAAATGCATCCAGTTAAACTGGTGACCTATATATAGAAGACAAGCTTCTGGAATGGAAGTAAGTAACATGGGTAATGGTACAAAGATTTAGTTCAAGTGCCTGGACTGTTAAGCACAACCCAAACGTGTCAATTAGTGAATGAATGAGCTAAGGATTGCAATTTGAAGGAAACAACAAGTTCCTTCAAGAAACTAAGAACAGCTATATAAGGAAGTAGTATCATTTGTTGACGGTATCCAGAAATCTACGTGGGATAATACTCGCAATATTAATCCTAGAACCAAAGGTAATACTCATTTCTTAGGAAATAAGACTAAGAAGGATTTATATATAATAACGCCACACAGCAATTAGAAGAGAAATCCGAAAAGTGAAAAATAATAATATTTATAAGTACCTGAGTGAACCTATCCAAATTTTCTAACTAGCTTTTTACTTTGGAAAGCCACGAGACGACCAAAAAGACATATCTTACAAAGTCCTTCAATAAAGCAATGAATAGCTTGGAAAAACCTTTCTGTCGAACGAGGACGAATCTATATTCAACTGGAACCATTATAGTATTTCCCTATTTCCACGGAAAATTTTAGGATATCCGCAGGTTCCAGTAAAGGTAAGTGGACTAAGATTATGAATTTTTATGCATTTCGCAAGTATGTGAATGGAAACTTTCTGAGGAGCAAATTCGGGCGCCAGTGGGCTGCTGATTCATCGATCAAAAGATCAAAAGTTTTCAACTAATCGTTTTGAAAACTCGCAGCTACTTTCTCGATAGTATTGCGAACTATATTAAACATAAATTATTTTTCCGCCTACCTCTATCCAAAGTATTGTTACGCGAGCTGCTGCATTAATGTGCTCAATTAGTGCCCCCAGTGAAATTCCCATATGAGACGACTATGGCTTCTCCGCCGTATTTTCAAGAATGATCTGGAATACGTAACATCTAGAAAAACCCGGCGCATCCACCAGAACTTCGAGTTCGAGAGATTTCTAGAAATACCTACGTGCGAGTATAAATAGGCGACGAGCATCGCAGCGGAGTTAGTTAGTCAGTTAGTGTCGATACTGAAAGAAAGCAATCGCGCCTCGATAAAGTGTTTATTAAGTTACTCTCATATAAATTATAGTTAGTGTGTGTTTAGTGTGATATATAAATTATTAAATAAGGACTGTATTTGAATATAAATCTGTAAATATAAATTAATTGTAAATATAAATTAGAATAAACGTTACAGTATATATTTCCTGGCCTCATTGTAGGGAGCAAAGTTGTACTTTTCCTCCCTAGGTACGTCATCAATGAAATAACTTATACGGCATTGACCACCTATACTGTATAATATTATATAAGTATAAATATTACCGTTTATTTATAGAACAGCCTGTATTTTGCAAAATGCTAGAAATCAGTTAATGATTGATATTTTAATTTAAAGATTTTTACATTAACAATTTGACTTCAATTCATAGATACATCCGGTTTTCGAATTTAGGACAGAAATATTATATAGCATGCTATGGTCCATTGGTCCATTGACAGATTAACAGTTTCAAAGTGAGTTAGGTCACAAAGTACTCCCTCTGTGGTTAGGTACTCTATAATACATCAACAAAATATAAAATAATATTTAAAAAATGAATGATTTAAGCGAATTTGAGAGAGGCGGAAAAATCATATGTATAACATGGGAGTAAAATGCCTTTTCCTCCCTTGAATAATTACTGCCCTCCGCTATCCTCAGGAGGATATACATTTGTTATACAAATAATTATTTTATCTAAAAGAGTTGTTAAACATGGCAAAAATTAATGTTTTGTTTTTCATTTGACACCTCCAGAAAATTCACTTTTTTATTTTTTTGATAGCATTTAGATTGTGACCCGCATTATGGGATCGCTACTATCTTCATTGTTTTCAAGGAAATTCATCAAAAATTTAATTGTATTATACTTGAATATATGTTTAAAATATATTCCTAAAGTTTTAATAAACTATATCCATTTTTCATACTATAAAAAAATTGAGAAAACATTGTCCAAATTGTCCTAACCCTGTTTACCCTTTTAAAACGTTCATTATATTATGTCGATCAAAATCGTCTATACGATACCGTTGATTTACAAAGGCAATATATATCCATTAAAACTTGAAATTTAGCATAAACCTAGCACAAACCCAACTCAATGTGATGCAAGAGCTTCAGTTCTCCATTAATGTTGTAAATTTGATCATATCACCTAGAGATTAGTCTCAAATACTCTGCAGCAATTACGTGGTTTTGGTTTTAGCAAACAGGGCCGTATTGAATCGAGCAGACGAAAAAAACAAGAGTGGAGTGAAAATCCATTTGTTAGAAATTTTTAGCAAGCCCCTCGTAGCCACGTTTGAACGAATCGCCTCAGTCTTTGATTTCCTTTTTTTTCAAAGTAAATCCAATTGAGGTTCTTCCCGTTTGGAGGGTGTGGATTTCTGTTCTATTTAATTTATAAAATTGTGTTAGGAAAGAGTAGAAAAAGTAAATTGAAAAGTGTTCGTTCTTTTTTATCATTGAATCCAACAATCTGGGTTATTTCTTGTAAAATGAAGCTAAGTCTTTAGTTCGTTAAGGATTGGTTGTCTATGATTTTGAAGCTCTAAATCACTTGGATAGGGGGATGAGTTGTGAAAATGAAAATGTAAGTACTGGAAAGAAATACGAATAAAATTCTCTAGCCCTACATACCAGAGTAACAGGGGATCCAGATACTTTTTGAGGCTTTGAGTAAAAGCAAAGGTCTTTTGACGCCACTTGGCTATCCGAGATAAATATTGTTACGCGAGCTGCTGCATTAATGTGCTCAATTAGTGCCCCCAGTGAAATTCCCATATGATACGACTATGGCTCCTCCGCCGTATTTTCAAGAATGATCTGGAAAACGTAACATCTAGAAAAACCCGGCGCATTCGCCAAAACTTCGAGTTCTAGAGGTTTCTAGAAAAACATACGTGCGAGTATAAATAGGCGACGAGCATCGCAGCGGGTCAGTTAGTCAGTTAGTGTTGATACTGAGAGAAAGCAATCGCGCCTCGATGAAGTGACTCTCATATAAATTATAGTTAGTGTGTGTTTAGTGTGATATATAAATTATTAAATAAGGACTGTATTTGAATATAAATCTGTAAATATAAATTAATTGTAAATATAATTAGAATAAACGTTACATTGGTGTCAGAAGTGGGATAATATAAATAAATAATTACGTAAAAATGGCTAAGAGACTATGTGACCTGAAAGTGACGGAACTAAAAGCAGAATTGGAAAATCGCGAGTTGGAAACGTCCGGTAAGAAGAGTGAATTAGTTGAAAGACTGAAAATAGCGCTGGAAAGTGAAGACTTGGACCCAGAAACATTCTTGTTCAATGACGAGTCGTCCACCATAATCTCGTCAATATCTACTTTGAAGAATGATATTTCTACCATGAAGGACGATATTTCTGCTAATATGGACGAGAAGATTTCTACCATGAAAAATGATATTTCTGTTAACATGGACCAGAAGATCTCTACTATGAAGGACGATATTTCTGCTAATATGGACGAGAAGATCTATGCTATGAAGGACAATATTTCTGCCAATATTTTGTCAATGAAAAATGACATTGCCGCTGAAGTCGACAATAAAATGTCGGACATGGAAAATAAAATTTCAACGGATATAAAAAATGAAATTTCTGCCGTGGAAGAAAAGATTAAAAGAATGGGGCAAGAAATGGAACAAAAAATCAAAGAAATCGAAAGAAAGACTAGTCATCACCCGGATATTACAACTAGGCAAGCCCCGAACAACGACGAACTGGCAGAGAAAGTAGAGTTGAAACCGAAAAGGGAAAACAATATTAACAGCCGAGTGAAACTGCCAACATTCGATGGTAAAACGTCATGGCCGAACTATCTTAAGCAATTCGAGGCGGCATCAAAGGCAAACAACTGGAGTGAGAAAGAAAAAGCGTTGAATTTAACTCTTGCCCTTAGAGGAGACGCCATGGATATCCTCCAGACCATTCCAGTGGAAGAGACCGAAGATTTTGAACAACTCAAAAAGCGATTGAACATGAGATATGGCCTGGAACACTTGGAGCATCTGTACCAGTCGCAGCTGAAAAACCGCAAACAAAAACGCGACGAAACTCTGCAGGAATTCGAAGCAGACATTGCGAGGTTGGTGCGGTTTGCCTATCCATCGGCACCGGAAAATGTCATGGAATGTTTAGGGGTACAGACATTCATCGACGGAGTTCGTGACCATGAAATGCAGAGAGCTCTACGCTTGGCTCGGCACAAGACACTGGTCGACGTACTCTCTGCAGCCTTGGAGTACGAAGCAGCTACACAGGCTTCCGGAGTATACGGCAAGGTGAGGGCTGTATCAGACGAAGAAGTGGAGAACAAGCTTGACCAGCTTGTCAACATGATGAGAAGCATCTCAAATAGAAAATCGAAAGCTGTGAGAAGCTGGAATTGTGGAGAAATGGGACATGTACGCAGTTCGTGCAAGCGACCAAGAACTGCTACAAACAGAAGACCATGCCCAGCAGAGTGCTCTCACTGCACCAAAACAGAAGCTAAGAAAGCTGCCATTCGAAGAACCACGGTTACCAGCGACGAATGGACACCGGAAAAGTTGGAAGAAGAACAAGAGAACGATCCCGACTTGAAGAAAATCCGACATTGGAAAAAGGAAAACTGTCGACCTACTTGGCAGGATATTTCAAGGTACTCGCCAACGATGAAATCGTATTGGGCCCAGTGGGACTCGCTGGTTCTGGAAAACGGTTTGCTACAGCGAGTAATCGAGAACGATGAAGGTTCCGAAAGTAGAAGACAGTTGGTGATTCCAAGAACAAGGGTAGCAGCAGTACTGCGGAAATTACACGACAGTCCGTCAGGAGGACATCTAGGTGTGAAGAAGACCCTCCAGAAAGTGCGAGAACGGTTTTATTGGATGCACAGTTCCGAAGATGTGAAGGACTGGTGTAAGAAGTGCACTACCTGTGCTACGACCAATGGACCACAAGGAAGAAGAAAGGCTCCTATGAAGCAGTACAATGTCGGAAGCCCTTTTGAACGCATTGCCCTGGACATTGCCGGACCGTTTCCACCGACAGCAAATGGCAGCAGGTACATTTTGGTGGTGATGGATTATTTCACAAAATGGGTAGAAGCGTATGCCATTCCAAACCAAGAAGCCGCAACTGTTACCGACGTGCTTTTGAATGAGTTCATTTGCCGATATGGAGTGCCCCTGGAAATACACAGCGACCAGGGCAGAAACTTCGAAAGCCAGCTGTTCCAGGAAGTTTGTGAAAAGCTCGGCATGAAGAAAACGAGAACTACGGCTTTGCATCCACAGTCGGACGGAATGGTAGAGCGAATGAACAGAACTCTTGGCAAATACCTGTCTAAAGTAGTATCTAACCATCAGCGAGATTGGGACCAATATCTCTCGCTATTTGCGATGGCCTACAGATCCGCCATCAATGAGTCTACCGGCCAAACACCAGCAAAAGTTCTGTTCGGACGCGAAATGAGATTACCCTGCGACCTTGAATTTGGATGCCGACCCGGAGAAGACATAGCTGGTGAAGATTACGTGACCCAGCTGAGAAAAAGAATGGACGACGTACACGAGCTGGTTCGATCGAATCTCCAGATCGCTAGCGATGGGATGAAGAAAAGGTACGATACGCAAGCTACAGAAGGAGGTTTCCACGAAGGAGACAAAGTCTGGCTGCATAACCCAAGAAGACAAAAGGGTTTTTCTCCAAAGTTGCAGAAAGCTTGGGACGGTCCGTACCTCGTGAAGAAACGAATCAACGATGTCATCTATCGTATCAGCAAGATCCCAAACGGAAAGCCAAAGGTGGTACACCGTAACCGATTAGCGCCATTCGAGGGTGACCACGATGAAGAAGTAAACCAGCTTCAGGAAGTAGCCGATCCTGCTTTTGTAGAGTTCATGGGTGCTTATGGTGGTACCGGAAAAGCAAGATTCGGCGTCACCACTGAGAGACGACAAGACATGCTTTCCGTTCCAGAGGAATACTCACTGGCAATAAACATCCCTGCCAGCGTAACCGATGCACGTGGGCTAGCATCTCTGTTCATAAAGAAGAGTGGCGCCCGACGTTTGCAAGACCAGTTACCAGTACCAGGTAAAGCTCTGAAGCTGCAAGATGGCTCCCGCTACAATTTCCACCTAGTGACGAGAAACACCTTCGACGAAAGACCAACGTACGAGGATGTCTGGGAAGCATTACGAGGCTTGAGGGAGCATGTGCTTGAATTGGACGTGCATAAACTAGCCATGCCCAAGATTGAATGTAGGCATTTAGATTGACGAATAATCCGTAACATGGTAGAAGTAATCTTCCGAGACACCGAAGTGCAGGTACTAGTCTGCGGCCAAGTAAGGGAGACACAGCCAACAGAGAAGACGGTCGCATGTTACTTCCATGCAACTGGAAAATGTAACAAGGGAACCAGTTGCCGATACAGTCATCTCGTTTCAGTTTCCTAGTTAGTTCCAGGAGGAACTGTCTCTTAAGGAGGGGGCAATGTTACGCGAGCTGCTGCATTAATGTGCTCAATTAGTGCCCCCAGTGAAATTCCCATATGATACGACTATGGCTCCTCCGCCGTATTTTCAAGAATGATCTGGAAAACGTAACATCTAGAAAAACCCGGCGCATCCGCCAAAACTTCGAGTTCTAGAGGTTTCTAGAAAAACATACGTGCGAGTATAAATAGGCGACGAGCATCGCAGCGGAGTTAGTTAGTCAGTTAGTGTTGATACTGGAAGAAAGCAATCGCGCCTCGATAAAGTGACTCTCATATAAATTATAGTTAGTGTGTGTTTAGTGTATCATATAAATTGTTAAATAAGGACTGTATTTGAATATAAATCTGTAAATATAGATTAATTGTAAATATAAATTAGAATAAACGTTACAATATACTGTCACGAGAAATCCAAGGTAAACATTTACTGCACGCTTATCATAAACTACTCGGAAGCTTCCCGATCTCAGGCTCCAAATAATGTAATGATAATGATACGGTTTATTCATCATCATAAAAATTACAAAAATTACAAAAAATGTTTTACAAAATTATAAAACATCTGTATTATATATCCAATAATATGTTAAGGGGAATATATCGGCAGCGATTTGACAAAATATCGAAATATTTTTGGCAAAGCATTTTGAGGTAATGGATGTATTGAAAATTAAGAAAAAAATATATCATGTAGATTAATGTTGAACTTAGAGTTCTCATCGAATAAAAACTTTGAAATGCTAACCAAATTTTGTTGAAAAAAATACGAATCATGAGGTAATTACACATATTAAGCAAAGTTTGAGCCCTTGTAAAGAATTAAATATGGATTAAATGGAAAAACTAAGTGAAAAGAAGTCTAATTTTAAGCTTTATGAATACTATATAAAAATCTCAGAATCCTCAAATTACTTATGACCGTACAATTCCTTATTGAAATTCGGTTGCTACCACTAAAATATCGGATAAAAATCCATCTCTCGCTTTTCTATCCTTCTATGACTGACATTGTCTCTCTGCTTCGGTAGTCGCGTGCCGTTCCATTGTTGATACAACGCTTGCAGGTCTCGGCGGTCTTCCAGTTCAGTACTGACGAAGCTTATAGAGTAGTAAGTGAACCAAAATCCGCTTGGACCGCTTGGCTACCTACATGTTGCGGAGCTTTCATATTTCTAATAAAATTTTCGTTATGTGAACTTAAACGTGAGGACGTAGGGAAACAAAAAAATATACAAAGCATAATTGTGCAAGGTCGAATTTGGTAGATGCCCCTTAAGAATAAACGAATAAATAAATAAAATATGCGCATGTAATACATATACATTTCCTGTAACACTTTTTAGAGGCACCTAGAAGTATAAACTTCTGTATGTGCCTAATAACTTTTTTTTTCTTATATATTTTACGCAGTCAAATAATAAACCTATTCAACTGAGATATCTGAAATGAGCATGTAATGCATAAGCTATCCATTTGAAGGCACCTAGAAGGAGGAGCTTTTATATGTGCCTATTAAAAAAAAATTCTTATATTTTATACGGTTAAAATAATGACACTATTGAACTAAAATAACTAAAATCTAACGTATAATTTTTTGACAATATTTAAAAATGGAAAAGTTGAATTACTTTTTATCACAGTTTGTTTCGATGTATTAAATAAGAATGTTTTTAAATGTTTCCAAGCTTCTGACAACATATGTTCTACATTGTTTCTTAAATGAATTCAATTTGCTTATATTTCTGATATCAACGGGTAATAAATTATAAAATTTAGGTGCTAGGTAGTCAATAAATTTCAAGTTCATAGTTGTATTGCTTCGTGAAATTTTCAACTGTTTGTTGCTGTTTGATCTGGTACAATATTGATGATCTACAATTTTTTTTAATTTATCTGATTTATGAAAATACTAACAGGACAAAAGAATATAAAGACAACTCACATCACATATACTCTCATTGTATAATAAGCTGGTGTGATACAATCTGTTTTTGTTGAAAATCACCTTTAGGATATAATTTTGTATTACCTGTATTGGTTTTATGTTACTTTTGTATGTTCCTCCCCATACTATTATACCATACCTAATAAGTGACTCTACCAATGTTTTATAGACCGTTACTATTAATTTAGTGCTCAAAAACTCTCGTAAAATGTAAAACTTTCTAATTAATTTTCGAATTTTACCAGTCAGATAGTCCACGTGGTATGTCCATTTGAGATTTTGATCAATTATCACCCTTAAATATTTAGTCTTAGATACTGAAGTTATTTCAAAATGTGTGTTTTCCTCTATTAATATTTTATTATAAATAGGTCTGTTGGCATGTGTTAATGAGAGATCTATGTAATTTGTCTTAGTTATATTCAGTGACAACTTGAAAGTTTGAAGCCAGTTTTTTACCTCCTTCATACCGTTTTTTACCCGTGTTTTGACTTTTTCCCAGAGAATATAACAGCTGTATCATCTGCATAAGATAGTATTTTTCCTTCGATGTTAATGTTAAGTAGGGAATTTATATATGTTAGGAAGAGAATTGGCCCCAGTATTGTACCTTGTGGTACCCCAATCTTAATTTTTCGTGGTAAACTGACACTATCATTAATTCTTAGAAATTGGTCTTTATCTGAAAGGTAATTTCCGAAAAGTTCCAATACAGTACCTCTCACTCCATAGTGGTTTAATACATTTATAAGTTTTTCATGGGGTACTGTATCGAATGCCTCGAATGGTCTATGAAAACTACTATTGCTTTTCTGTTATTGTTGGGATTATGTGTTATTTCTGACGTAAGACTGTATATTGCATCTGTTATACTCTTTCCTTCCATAAAACCAAATTGATTTTCAGATAATAAGTTATTAGTACTTAAAAAGTTGGTCAATCTGTTTTTCAGGCATTTTTCTCATATTTTGGCAAAGTTATTTATTAGGCTAATTGGACGATAATTGTCAATTTTGTTTTTTTTGTCCAGATTTATGTATTGTAGTTACTATTGATTGTTTAAAGTATGATGGAATTTGCCCTGTAGTAAAAACAAGATTGATAATATGAGCTAGTGGCTTTGCAATGTGATGATGGGTAAACTTGATTATTTCAGCAAATACCGTTCCTACAGACAATCCATAGTACCTACATCATCAACATCATCGTCTACTTCAAACAACTGTATTATTGTGCTAAGTATTTTTTTTTGTTTTCACTACTAACACTTTTTTTTAAATACTATAAATTTTTAAGACTGTAATTATATTCATTTTTTTACTCAGTTAGTTTTATTTACTATACAGAAACTTTAAGTTCTTTTCTTTTTAAGCAGATAAAAGTTAGCTGACCATTAAATTAGTGGCGCCCTAAAATTGCTTTCTCTTTTTTTTTTCTAGATTTACTAAAAAAATAAATTTTAAATTTTCAACGCCGAAAAGAGGAGAAGATCTGACCATTAAGAAAATCTAGTAGTGCTCAAAATTCCTCCGGGAATTAGGACTAGAGGAGTTACTAGTCTCTGAGACTTTTCTCAGAAACTAATTAGAAGTGAGGCTGCATAATAGATGTTTAAGGTCTCAGTGAATGTCACCAAATATAAATATATAACATTAAAGGCAGTAATGGTAACGATAACGTTCCTAGAACGTCCAGGTTTAAACACAATCCCAAGATGGTTAGAGATATTTGTAATACTTATTTTAGACAGAGGTTTAGGTTTTGGTTTCCTTGCATCAACTTTCAAATTTTTGACACACTTTAAATTATAATTTCATGACTCTTACAACCATTAACAACTCTTCGAACTTTCAGTTGTTGAAAATATGGTGAAAACATAATTTATGATGAAAAGTAATCGCTTGTCCTCGGCTTAAAAGCATTTTCCTTGTTCAATTCTGTAAAGGTACGGAAAATAAAACTTCTTCATTGCCGTTGCAACTTCATTTTCGCTCAAAGTTTACTACATTTCCAAATTGAATTTTATTTGGAGAGAAGTTCAATAAAAGTCTTCAACGTCAAGGTTGTCTTTTTTCTAGGTTAATTTATTGAGTTTGTGAATGTTAGAGAAATGTTAATCTGGTCAGTCGATAGATATACTTCATTGTGTTTGTCCGGTCGTATTAGTTCCAACAACAATCAAAGAAAATAGTTTTGCGTCATTTTGTGAAAGCTCTTTTCAATTTCCGACCAAAAATCACATTGCATCGAGCAAGTTTGGTTTTTCTAGAACTGGCAAAAATAAAACTTATTGTAATGTTTTTCTTATTTATTTGAACTGTTTTTACCGTGGGATAAAATTATACGCTCACTATGGCTAATTACTACTGATTTATTGAAGAAACACTTACACACTATAATAAACTTAATTTATATACACACTTCTTAATGTCTACTAATTTATTTACACTCGGTATAATAATTGTCCTTATTTATCTTCAACACTATTTATATTCACTATCTGTTCACTCACTGTATACTGAAACTATTTACCGGTTCACTGTATACTGAACAACTCCCCGACTCACTCAAAAACCCGCGTATATATAGCCCTTCGTAACTCGAGAACCTTCTTGAATATACCACCTCTGCGTATACTTTATAATTCGAGAACATTCGTGAATAAACCATTGTATGGCCTTGTACGCTTCGAGAACAGTCTGAATATTACCTGCGAAAGAGCATTCGCATTCTTCTTCTTCTTCCTCTGATTCTGATTCTCACAGTATATCGTCTTAGCTTTTGCCGGCAATCATAAAAATAATGGGCCCATTGCAATAAATTACATGGCCAAAAGCTACTGCAGGAGAGATCGCCAGTGGCTGGCTATTTAAAATTATTTTCAAAAGGATGAAATTCACAAGTATCTATATTTTTGTATCCTTTATATTCTATTTAATATGTGAAGACCATTTCTTAAAACTTTTTTCTCCTTCCTCCTAAATGAGATATTATTAAATACTATCTGTATCTGTAAGAATTTGAAGGGTGGGTGACCCCCACAGCACTTAGACCACAATTCGCCCATTGTGCATCCTTTTGAGGTTCAGACTTCCTTCTGGCTCGTCATCCAGCCTACTTGTTAGAAGTAAGCGATAACGTCACCGGAAGTAAGCTCCCTCATGCTGGCTTGTGTTAGCCGAATACAGAAAACCTAAATTGAGAGAGAGTCGGACATTCACAAAGAATGTGTTCGACAGTCTCATCTTCCTTTTCACATCCCCTACAGAGTGAAGTGTCAGACAGACCCAGTCTGTAGATGTGTTTTCGTAGGTGGCAGTGGCCGGTCAGTATACCCGTGGCTGTCCGAAGGTTCTGTCTGTTCATAGTCACGTATTTTTGGCTACTTTGCTGTCCGGATACTGCAGCAATTCCTTGGCAAGCCTGCAACCTTTTGCATCGTCCCATCTACCATTAAACTTAGGGAGTGTTACTTTATTAGGTCAATCATAGCCGACGCCGACAGACCAATGAACGTGCCAGGTCCCAAGAGTTTTTGGGAGGCTGCTTTCCTGGCTAGTGAGTCGGCAATGTGGTTACCTTTCGATTTACTGTGCCCCTTGATCCAGCCTAGAGTGACATCGTTGTTGCTACAGGCTTCGATCAGGGACAGGTGACACTCCAGTACTAGGCCTGATGTGATACGTGGTCTGTTCAGGGCTAGTAGTGCTTGTCTACTATCCGTAAAGATGTGAATTTTATTACCTGTGGTGTTTCTTTTGGTAATCTCTTTTGCGGCGATGTAGATAGCAGTGAGCTCTGTTTGAGCAACGTTGACATTACAGCCCATCGCCCATTTGATGTTTAGATTCAGAGATCTGGAGTAAATTCCACATCCTGAGCCCATATTGGTTTTAGAGCCATCCGTGAAGATGCGGAGTGCGCCTTCTGATGTGTCTTGTGTGTTATATTTAATGATTACCTTGTAGGGCCTGTGAAAGGCATATTGTGGTGAGATTGCGTCCGTATTTGCCTGCAGCATTGTGACCTCATTGAGTGCCTCACGCCATAGGTTACGTTTCAATCTACCAGATCCTACGTCAGGTTGTATACCGGTAGAGCGTAAGCGTGTCATGGTCATCAAAATAACCTCCTTGATTGATATTAAATACTATTAAGCTGAATAAACAATAACCAGGACCACCCTTGCCTTGTCACTCGACTATTGTTGAGCTTAATTTCAGGTAAAACTCTTTTAAGAAGGTACCTAGTAAATGGTCGTATTTAGATTATTGTCGTCAAAAACGAAGACGATACACTTTGAGACAAACTATATAAGTATATAAACATGATTTTATGGCATTGTGAACATAAAAAGTATTTAGCACAACTTCATCGATTCATATCTCAACTTCTCGCCGTTATTTACGACTACTCCTTAAACCCGGAGGCGTAAAAATACCCAAGAAGATGATAATCTGAAGAGCAACAACAGTTATTCATTCAAATGCGAATTTTTATGTTTCCATATTTTTCATCATGTTCTTAATATAAAATGTTCTGAAAAGACTTTCTCATAATAAATACATTTCAATGAAAAAAAAGTTCTTAAATACCAGCGCCATATTGTAAGATTGACATTCAACTTGAAATCAGTAGGGTAACGTTTCCACAAAATAGCAATATTAAATCATATTTGGAAATTATTTGGAACTTTTCCAGATAGTTTCACATAAAATAGACACTGGTTTATAAAAATACTTGGTATCGTTAAAATTTAAAATATGTATACTTTCAATTAATCGATTGTAACGCCATTGGCATGAAACTGTCGCTACGATGCGACATAGATAAACAAAGTCGATTTTGATTTCTGCGCAAGACAGTTGGCAAACTTCACGTAGTTTCTCCTTATGTGAAACGGAGTCTATCACAATTATTGTGACACTGACAAGTGACATTACCTACGCTACGGTGTTGCCAGCCAGAGTAAGTTTTCGGTTACACAAAAAAATAAAAACTTCTATATTTTTGATTCAATATTTCGTAAAAAATATGCGAGTTATTTTTAAAGTGTGTATTTTTCATGTAACGGGTAATCCTCCTTTCCTTTAAATTCTAACAACATTTCACCCACGTTGATATGACGGACAAGGTTGCCAAATGCTAAATTACACTTAGTCTTCAATTAGCTTCATGCGGTGCATTGATAAACGCTTTCTAATGTAACCGAGACTTTGGCTGGCGGCTAGAGATAGCTGATGGCTACGTAGATGACAGTTTTAACCAGGGATTAATAAACCGCCCTTACCCATTAACAAAGCCAGATTATCCTTCTGGAATCTCAGAAGAAATGTGGAAAATCTTGGGGTATGAACCCCAAACAGATTTACTGGATTTACCAAACAATGGTCAAGCCAATGGTCACGTATGGCTCAGCAGTCTGGTGGACCAAAGGTCTGCAAAAGACAGCTAGAGCAAAGCTGCAGGGCTTGCAGCGAACAGCATGCCTAGCCATTATCGGAGCAATGTCTTCCACACCAACGGCGGCTATTGAAGCCCTCCTGCAACTAACTCCTCTCCACATTCATTTGGAGAAGGAAGCTAAGAGGGCGGCTCATAAAATGCTGTCAGTGGAGAGGCAAATGAATAAAGAGACTCTGAGGACACTCAAGATTGATGAGGAAAATAAAAAATCACCACATTCTTGGGATGCCCTCGGATCTTTCTGTCACAAAACTTCACGTGGACAAGCCCTTTAAGCTCCTCATTTCCACGAGAGACCAATGGGATAGCGAAGAAATCTCCATCCTAGAAACGGACTACGTGATTTACACTGATGGATCCGAAACCGCAAACGGGGCTGGAGCGGCGGTCTTTAGCAGGAAACCCAGAGTTGAAATCACAGCCAGCCTGGGCAGGTATGCTACCATCTTTCAAGCTGAAGTATACGCCATTGAACTGGCTGCAAGAGAGCTGACGAATCAACCTGTTGCAAAAAAGAACATACACATCCTGTCAGATAGCCAGGCTGCTCTTAAAGCACTGAGCTCGAACAGGATCAAATCTAAGATGGTATATAACTGTCTACAATCCCTTGAAATACTTGGCAAGGAAAGTCATTTTGACCTGGTTTCCGGCGCATCGAGGAGTGGAGGGCAATGAGGAGGCCGACACTCTGGCAAAAAAGGGATCAGAGACTTTATTCTCTCGAAGGCGTTTA
>CAJUYG010002561.1:0-30309 GCA_910591675.1 Galerucella calmariensis | reverse complement strand
AAGAAAGAACACTTTGGCTCTGACCCTCTTTTTGGGGACATCCTGTAAACTATTTTTGTTGGATTTTAAAAACTTCTTTAATAACCATTCAACTCTTATATGGGACATTTTTATCTGTTACAAATAATAAGCGAGATATGGAAGGGTCCATATATAATGAAAAACCCTGTACATTGATTGTACAAATATAACAGTTAGCAGCTTCACTGATTTCATGTGGAATAGTTATTTCCTCGTCACTTTCGTTGTCGATTTCAATTTCTGGATCGAAAAATTGAAAATGCAGTAGAACTATCAACAAATTTATTTTGACAAGCGATTGCATAATAAAAATTCCGCAAATGTCATCGCTAATAAGGCCGCCTACATAGATATTAAAAATTATTCAGAAAGTAAAAAAATCGTCCCGAAAGTAAAAAAAACATTCCGAAAATAGCTACTTCCGGTACGATTTGTGTTTCATTTTCGATCATTCCGTTTTACTTATTTTACAGTTTCTTTATAATACGAACCCAACATGTAAACTATATATGTTGTGTTCTTTTTACACTATTCTGTTCAGCTCTGTTGAGATAATTTCCAACCTGAGCGGGTGACCAAAGTGAACAGGAAATCTTAAAAAAATGCTCCTTATGTTTTGAGGCTATGATCAACTAAACGGCAGAGCCGAGCACCAACAAGAGGTAGTGCAGTTAGGGGCAAGAGGGGAAGAGATAGTTCAGCTCTTTTCAAAACGAGCGCTTAAAAAGCATACGCAAAATCATTCAAGTGAACAGAGCAGCTGATCTGCTCGAGCAAATTCTGTAAAAAGAACACACCTATTGTCTCCAAGATTACAGCATACAATCGTCCTTTTAAGTCATTTAAATCAAGGGGTTAGTTTTGTACACAATACTTTTTACCTACATACCCCCATGAAAAACGTAAGATGGCCATTCTATCGACCCGCTGGTCCCATTCTACCGTTTTTTTCAAATAAATTTTATCAATACATTTTAAAGCGATACCATAATTGAATGGAGAATGATGAGCCCTTTTAAACCTTCGATCATCAAACACACTTTGTAACTACTATCTAAATCGATTTTTTCCATTCAAAACAGCAATACACTCAGCAAAGGTCACAGCCTCCACCAACAGTGTCGTGCTGTGTTAGGAAGGGTTCAAATTGACTTGTATCATATTAAAATTTTTGAGTAACAATAAAAACATCCCAGATTGATTCATTACACGGGGATTACATGTTAGCTGTTATTCTACTGGATACAGTGGAATGGATAGAAAATAATTCAGTTTCCTTCGGAATATTCTTCTCCTGAATGATATTTTTCCATCGCTAAAGTTGATTTGCTTTGCCACATTCAATCATTATCCATCATAAAACGTTCTGCATTATCTAAAACCTAGAATACAGTCATCAAATATCAAATTTTTCAGTCGTATACGAGGTTTGTCAAAAAATAATAGTTTCACTCAAGAGTAAAGTACCTTTATATTTGATACTATCGAAAAATGTTACTTAAAAAAGTTGATCAGAATTAAGAACTACGATTAAATATGTATTTACATTTATTTAAATTGAAGCTTCAGATTATGTTATTTTTTACTTATGCTTCTATTTTGAATGAACATTTACCTCTATAGTGATTACGAAGCACATAATAATCTTTTAGTTTTACCATGTTTTTTAATAATTTTGCATTTAAAACGCGAAATAGGTGCATATTTATTTGTTTGGAAAATAATAAAATACATTCAAACACTAAGTTATAAAATTAACATCATATTAATGTTGGAAACAAATAAATTTAATTTTTACTTATACTAATGCTTCGACATATCCAACTTTTTTTAGTAACATTTTCCAATATTGTCAAATTTAAAGGTACTTCACTCTTGAGTAAAGCTCATTTTTTTGACAAACCTCGTAAACGACTGAAAAATTTGATATTTGATGACTGTATAACTTTTTTCTCTAAAATTGATAATAAAAAAGTTCTCCATGATTCCAGCTTAGGTGAACATATTGTATTTATCTCAATATATAAGTATTCAAGGACATATATTGAGGAATCACAAACAATTAAAGTCATTGGAAAACTATTACTTAAATTGCAACATCTGTAGATTACCTGAAAATACTCAAAGTCCTTCCATATTTACATATAAAACGTATTAAACAAAAAGTTACTAGCTTTGGGCACGTCGTAATGACAATTAAACTTGAATTATTTGAATAATTCTGAACTGCCTCAAACATTATATCCGAATATAAGTTGATTTAGTTTGCAAATTTGTATCGCTTGCAGCAGACAAAGGAGACAAAACATACTATTAAAATAATGGTCTCTAGATTACAGTTGCAAGCCGGTCACAATAGACGAAATAATTACCGACAAAGGAGAGATATTCATGCGGAGAAACAACGCTTTTTTATTAAAATACATTGATCTTTTAAAAAGTTTAAATAAGTCAGCGACCAAACTAACTGCGGGGCCGTTGAAAATATCACTAAAGACTCTGTATGGAGAACAAAAATAGTAAGACTACTAATAATGCCGTATTCAAAAAAACTCCGAAGTAGCTCACTACAAGTGGTGCTTAAAATGTACGGCGAAAAAATGGAAGTATTGACAGAAACAGTTCATGTGCAGCTTCGAAAAGAAATGCCTGACGTACAATGTAGCAAAAGAACCACTATTAACTGGACACCTAAAAATGGTTTCAAGCTGAAACACACTAATGATATAAATTTCGTAATGAAGCTTCCTGCGGTACTATCCAATAGGATAGTTTTTCAAATAATACTCCAATGAAAAAGATCTCAACTTTTATAAACCAAAGGTTTTGGATAGGACGTTGATTTTTAGAAGAGGTAAGAGTAGAAAACATGGCAAGATAATACTGTATTAACTCAGTGCAAGAGAACAGACAGGGACTGAAGATATATAATCGTGCATGTAGGAGAAAAAGTACACCGGTTCTGTTGAAGATACAGATATAGTTTTCAAAAATAACCGAAAAACCTTTCGATCGATTGAAATCCTCATCTCTCTGGACACATTACTCTATTTTAAAAACCCAACTTAACATTAAACATAAAACTGATAGCGAAAATAAAAAGTTGCAGACATTCTTAAAAATATATTCCGATGAATATAGCGGAAAAAGTGTAGAGCATATTTGCCAGCTGAAATTAAAAAGAGAGTATTGGAGAATTTAAAAAAAAGTACCTAATTTTATCGAATTCAAATAAAATTAATTGTTCGTAGAAAAAATAGTGCATGCAACTGTCTTGTAATGGTTATTACATGATCGTTGCATGATATTCTACTTTGTGTGACTAATACGTAATATTTTCTTATAGAACTCATATTTCATTAGGTATCTTGAAATACTCTTTTATATGCGAAATCAGTTGTGCAAAATAGGAAGACTTCAATTAAAGAAATAAATGTTATTGAAAAATCAAGGACATTTCAAGGATTTCAAGGACCGCTAGACACTCTGCCTCAGCTTTTTCCACACTATGTTTCAACTGGCCGATATCATCGTCTGGCTAGTACACACAGTTCAAACAGGACCAAATCGAACAGTAATATATAATCACCAAAATAATCATCATCGTACTATATCTTAAAGGAGAACTGTATTTATTTCCTGATGTATACATCATGTTAGATGAATAAAAGGGTTATGGAAATGGAAAAGCTATTTCATAACTTCCATACATCTCTCTAGAAAGTGCTGAATTTGGTTTCGTTTTGTGCATTGTAATAAAAATGCATTTACGAGGTATAAGAGGTATTGTTTGGCAAATGCAAACGTCGTTTTTTATGTATACAGCAGCTTCACTTGGCAATTTTTATCGTTATTCACATCAACATTTGAAAACAGTTTAAAAAAAATAGAATACCACAACGGTATTCACAACAACAAAGACCAAAAGAGGCTTTTAACCATGTAGTTTGGGATTTGATTTTCAAAATTCGTCAAAATGAAAAATCATTAAAAACTTATTAAAAGACCAAAATCTGTATCATAATGATATTCATTATAATATAGATTTTCAAGCCAATAGGAATGCGTCATTCGCACAATATTTAATATAGCCATGGATACCTGGTTGACATTTCCGAAATTAATTATATTAGGTCTGTTCCCTGCAATAAAAGTGTAGCACTGAGCTATACGATTTTATTTATTTTAATTATGTTTTAATGCTTCTTGCAGTATACAAATGCAATAAACATAGATAGTCAGAAATTTAGCAATTTCACACGCATCACAGATAGACCTGAATTTTTCAAAATTATATAGCTCAGTGCTACACTTTCATTGCAGGCGAACAGACCTATTAAGTGACACTTAATTTGACAGCTGTCAAATAATTTTGATTTTCAAAAGTAACTATATTTCTTGTTCTTGTTTTTTATAATAAATGATAATTATTAATTAAATAATTCTTATTAATCGGAGTAGAAAAAATATTCTATGCAACTTTCATGTAATGGCCATTAATACACTCGCATATTATACGAAACACGCCTGCGGCTCGTTTCGTATCCTACAACATGCTCGTGTCTTAATGGCTATCATTACATGATCGTTGCATAAAATACTATTTTCTACTAGCGTGCGGAAAAGTTCACTTTTCCACTCATTTTAGTACGGAAAGAGTCTTTTTTCCGCACTAGTGCGGAGAAGTATATATTTTTTTGGGGGTGTATACTGACATTTGAATATTTAAAATATATATTTGTAGTGTACCAAGTGACTGAAAAATTAATACATTTATTATAATTCTGCTATAATTAATGAAAAAAAAATTATTTTTCAATCATTTTTTAATGGCCCTGGTATAGGCCTCATCAAATGAATGTCAAATAGTAATAATAAATATGTTGATAATATGTATTTAATAAGAAATGTTTATTTATGTTAACTTTTGGTTTTTTAAGCATGCTAGTAGAAAAAATAGTGTACCTAACACGTGCGTAAAGTGACTTTTCCATACGCGATTGCTGTTCGAACTAAATCGTCGTTCGGCCACCTGCAATAGCATGCGGAAAAGTATCACTTTCCGCACTAGTTAGGTAAACTACTATTTTATCCTACACTATGAGAAAGTTCAATTTTACCAGCTTTCAAGAGACGAGAAAAGTACCCTTTCCACAGCTAGCCGAGAAAATAAATTTTGCGTTTCCACGCTAGCTGGCGCCTCAATTAACAAATTGAATCAAAATTGTTAATTTGATTGATATCCACTTATAATAGCATATAAGAGATTTCAATCACATCATTCAGAAGAAACAAAAACGATTCGCTTAAATTAAACGTCGGTATGAAAATAAATTGTTAGTAGTTGTCAATATCTGCAAATTCAATAATAAGTTGTCGTATTTTGATGTTTGCTTGTAGTTATGGAGCCTGAATCAGATGAAATAATAGGTATTTTCGATTATTCACTTTTGGCCGCTGGTAGCAGCTCATAGTGACTGAATTTCATTAGTTTATTACCGTTCGTGACGCCTATAGTCTTACCTTCCCCTTGTCCATAATAAGCAACGAGTTGGTTATTTTATATTTATATTACTTAAGAAACTAATCAATTCTCTTGGGTTTATTTAGTTTAGGATAGTGAAATTCTTAGTCAAAAATGCTTTCTTTATTGGTACAATGTCAGATTGTCACAGGTACCTATTATTACTTTAGAAAAAGTAAAAGAAATATAACTAATGATACCAGGTGACAAAATATTAACAATAAAATATGTCAGGACATTAAAATCACCAAACAGAGAACAGTATTATTTGTTGAAGCAAGTTGCACTGTTGTGGCACTCACTATTACACGTATATCCAGACGCAAGACATTTACACTTTTTATTCGCACAGCTCTTCTTGCAGTGACATCGCACATATCCTTGGGTTGAACCCGATACTGAAAATTTTCCTGCAGCGCTCCGTAATGTTATTTCGGTGTCCGTCTTGACATTTTCCAACTTTAAAAATGGTTGCTTACATATTTCAAATTCGTCGCGGAAATAGAGCTGTTTAGGGACACCGTGAACAGTTCCAATTCGGTAAAATTCATCTTCTACACTCATTATGACGCCCAATATATTTCTATGATGTGACCGACTTGGATCTACATCTGGAATGGGTACTCTCACGGACATGCCGACAGTTCCTGGTTTAAATTTCTTCCGAGAAGTTTGTAGCATTTTTGTGCTTGCCTTTTTAGACTTCCCTGACATGAATCCCTCATCGTTTTTATTCTGACAATGGTAGCATACGTTTTTTTCCGAACATAATAAGCATTTTTGTGGTAATGATTCATTGAGAGCATTTTCTGTTGTTTCAGTAGAGAGCAATGCCATGCTTGTTCTTTAAATAAAACTGTGGTTTTATTGTTAACTTCGACCAAAACTGGGGTTTCGCGTTAGTTGGTTCACATACTAAACAAATCGTTGGTTATAATGTATTACTACCAATATCAGGTTCACACTTTATCCAACTAATGTGGATAGTTTACAAACTAGCCAAAAATGCTAGCTAATTTGTGTAATTTTCCTGTGGTTTTAGTTTTAGCGATAAATTTTGTATAGTTTATAAACTAGCTGGACTATCCACAATAAGCCCAGGAGGCTGAGGTGGTACCGGCGAAGGGACGGCTCCAGGGAAAAAAAATAGCTGGATAGTATACAAACCAACCATTACTCGTAGCTATTTTAGTGATAATTTTTTACTGAATATAGTAACCAATCAAATTACTTAATTTCAAGTCATGTGTCAAATTTCATCCAATCACCGCTGTATTACAGCGATAATACCCTACATGTGGTGTTTTCAGTTTGGTGTTTATTTTTTATTAAAAATTAATTAAACGTCAAACTGACAACTGGATTAAAAATGTCGAGTATATTTGGTATTGCATCTAACGATTCAATTAATTTACCAATTGTACTTCTCACAACTGTAGTTTTGAATAAAAATGAATAATATTTGTTTGATTATAACTAATAAATTATTAAACGTCAGATTGACAATCAATTTTTTGATATCTACAAAGTAAATCGGGTCTTGATAAATACTCAAAATTTTGTGCGTGTTGCTCAAAGATAATAGCCCTCGGCTGCGGCCTAGGGCTATTATCAAGCAACACGCTTTCAGCATTCTCTATGACAAAATTACCACGGTATTATCAAGACCCTAGGGGTATTACTACTGAAAATATGATGTTTTATCAAAATAACCAGGCAGTTTATATACTAGTTTATACACTACAATTTAGTTTATTATACTAATTAGTTTATATACTAGCCAAGTAAATACTTTAACCGTAACATATACATTAGGGTCTAATCGCCCATAATAATTGAAAAATACGATCTAATTAGTACCTACCTATAGCATACGAATAGAAAAAATATTAAAAATTGTAAGTTATATCCGTTCTAAAAAAGTTTTCATTCCAATATAATTTTTTCAAACACACTGTACAAACAATTGGAGAAAAAAATATATGTTTAAGGGCAGAAAATCAGATTTACTACCTAAGCTTCTTTCATGCTAGCTGCTGGCAGTAAAAATTTCTTACTTTCCGCCTAGTTACCTAAACAAATAACTATTATTTTTAATATATTAAGAGATTAGTTTTGATTGATTTAAAAAAATCAATAGGGAACTTTCTAGTTTATATTTCATATAATAATGATAGTTACTTCTAGAAAACTTATCCCCAATAGTACATTGTTTACCGGGTAGGAAAAGCTTAACATTCCTGGACACAGAGTCCAGGAATGTGGCTTTTCCTACGAGGTAAACATACTATTTTTCCGCAAATCGTTTAAAATTCGACAGATATTGATTGATTTAAAAAAAAACGCGATAATTTTATTCCCAAATAAATGGTGCTTTGAAATTCCTAATAAAATTACTTGGGTTACTATGGAAACGTATTGAGGTTGAATTGTCAAACTCTTCGCTTATAAATTTAATTGCTGGTGTTCTCGAAAGTAAAATGATAAGTGATGATGAAATTTCCATTCCTGGGACTCCTCCAGAGCTGGTTGAGGCAGTGAGTACTGCTTCATTAGAATTATTGCCAAAGAAATCAAGAGAAAAGTACGAAAATGCATACAGACGTTTTATGGATTATCGCATGAGTAAAAATACGAGTTCTTTCTCAGAAAATGTTGTAATGGCATACTTCCTAGACCTTTGTTTAAAGATGAAATCTTCAACATTATGGGCCAATTATTCAATGCTGAAGTTAACCCTTGCACTTAAACACAATGTAGATATATCTACATACTCAAAACTTCGTTCTTTATTGAAACGGCAAGCTCAAGGTTATAGGGCAAAGAAATCTAAGATTTTAACGAAGGAAGAAATTGAAAAATTTATCCAGGAAGCTCCAGATGAAGAAAATTTAATGATTAAGGTAATTTACAAGGTTTTAATTTCTATTTAGATTATAGCTTTATTTATTTTTTAGGTGGCTGTAATATTTGGTATTTCTGGGGCCTGTAGAATGGATGAGTTAGTCCGAATGACTGTACACGATATAGAAGACTCAGAATCTAAGCTTTTAATCAGCATACCTGATTCGAAAACCAACAAACCAAGATCATTTGTAATTAATCAGATCTACTTGAATGTTTATCGAAAGTATGTTTCGTTAAGACCAGAAAATATGAACAGTGACCGATTTTTCTTTAAATATCAAAGCGGAAAGGGTTGTAGACAAGTGGTAGGAATTCATCAATTTAGAAAAATGCCCAAAATAGTTGCTACTTATTTGAACTTGGTAAATCCGACAGAATATACTGGTCACTGCTTTCGTCTATCCGTTGCTGAAGGATATATCGAAGAATCGCTTAACAATAAGGTTGAGGCGGCAAATAAAATTTTCACAGTACAAAATATTCAACAAAATGACCCTACCACCCTGCATGTTGTCCAAAATGTTTCTCATAGTTCTAAGAGTGTTCCTCCAATGTTCAATAATTGTACTAACTGTCAAATTACTGTAAATATAACAAATTGATCTTAAAAATGTATTCAGCAATGACTTGATGTTTTCAAAATATAAATTAATTCCTTATAATCAATGTGTTTTCAATCATTTATGTAGAACACTAACAACTGTACGGAAAAATCATTTCCTTACAGTAAGGAAGTCCTGACTTTTTCTTCAAGAAATTTTGACAGGAATGTCAAAATTTCCTAGCGATTTGCGGAAAAATGTTTTTCTCGAAAATCGAAAATAATAGCGTATTCAAAATTCTGAACTCAGGAGCTCATAAAAGACGACTTAAGCGGTCAGAAATTTTTATATATGAATAAAACGATTCAATGTTTAAATACCGGTCCTTTTTTTCAGTTTCAATGAATAAATTAATTAGGTGGTGATAGCAGTATTACGTTTTATGAAAATATGAAACAACTATTTGTCCGAAATTGATGAAAAAAAAAAATTCTGTCAAAATACACATTTCTACCTGTATATTAGCAAGCAATGGGAGCAGATACTAATTTATAGTCATTTTATATTCCCCACAGGAGTCTCCTAGCCCGCCCTGAATTATGGGATTTTTTTTCAAGAAAAAAAAGTAAATGGTAAAAGATGCTCTCATCCGACTGTATTTTCCATAATCCGTTAAAATCAATCATACCGAAAGTTGCCGTGTGAACTGCTTAACGTAAATAAAATAGCAAACTACGTCTATTGTGGACGTTACATAAATAATTCAACTCTGGTACATTCACCCTAGCGAAAATCAATTTTGCGGTTTCGATATTTATATTGTTCTTCATCATTTTCTAGGAGCTTCAAGAATATCGTTAAACTTTCAATGAAAACAAAAATATATCGGAAGAAAGTATTTGCTTGGCTTTTTTTCACGGCAATCATCTTTTCAAAAAATAACCAAAGATACAGGAATGTTAATATATTCAACTTAATTTATTAATTAATCCATTTACCCATTGAATTAATTTGGTTTCTCAACTTCATTTATCACCTCATTAATTTCAACATAACTTCAATAACTTAAATAAAGTAGGATTACCCGCGAACCGGTAAGACTACTCTGGATATTAGTTTGGTCATCGAATTCACACCTGAGGTGCTCTCCTCATCGAGTAGCCGTTGCAAATTATCTTGCCTTATGATTTTTAATAAGTGAAAGGTTACAAAATTGGCGCCCAACGTAGGGCGAATTTTGAATTTAAGAAACCAAATGAATTTAATAAGTTAATAAATTGATTAATAAACTAAATTGAGGAATTTGATTTAAGTTAATCAAGAAAGGCGAGTGGGTGCCATCCTGAATAATATTATTCGACTTGTTTTTCACCTCACCACTATTTATCAATAAACCTGGAAATATTGGAAGGGAAAGAATATGAACAAATTTACAAGTTGTATAATGACTTGTTCAAAAAAAGAACCAAATGTCACAGTGAGAATGATTATAAGAATAAAAACAAATAATATGTTTTTGTTGAAGTAATCCTGTTGTTTTTACTTCCCTTCTCTTCATTAGTAGACAAGGTTTCTTCCGGACAGGTCCTGGTTGAGTGACTTTCTTTTTTTCCGGATGAAGTTGTTTATCGACGGTTATTTGGGATAATTAGAATCAATTTAATAAAAAGGTAGAACGTATCGCGGGACACACGGTAGGAACTTCAGTTCCTTTTAAGCAAAAATTATGTAATACATCTGACGTTATAGATAAACGATCTGCATATTCTTTGGTGGTCCAGTAGTAAACATACCAGACTCTCATGCGGTAGACCCGGGTTCGATTCCCCGTGAGGAAGTTTTTTTTATTGTTAATTTTATTTTTAAATAATTATTCTGCTTGATATTAATAACGACAACAGGAAGACGTTCGAAATATTTAGCAGAATATTCATTATTACAGATAATGGTACGGTACCCTTCATGAGGGAGTCCGACTGGCACTATCTACTTATAACAGCATCGTATATTTAAAAAAGGAAACCGTAGCATTATACAAATTGGACATTCAAGAACTGTACGTTTACCACAAAATTAGTTGAAACATAAAATTGAATTGTTAAATTTTTAATTTGAAGTTATATTACAGTTTATATAAATTTTTATTTTCTAGATTTTTTCTTTCTCTGCTCGACTCGTGTGGATTGTCCATATCGCACTTGAACGATTGAGCACTCCGCCTACGGCGTCGTGCTCAAACTTCGTCCTCGTGCGATATGGCCATCATATCCACACTAGTTGCACAAACTACAATTTCTTCCAAAATATGCCCTTTTACATTTAAAACAACCTGCCAAATGTCAAATCAATTTATCCATCTATTTTAAAGTTATCGAATTAAAACATTCAGTTTTCAAAATTTCAACACCCTGTATTTCGAAAAGTAAATGTGCTAGACCCCTTAATCGCACAAAAAAAATATGGAAATAATAGTAAAAATTTATCCGAACAAATTCAAGTAGATCACCAGCACTCCGAATACCAGCTTTGCATAGAATTTTAATATAGCATCGGTGGTTCAGTGGTAGAATGCTCGCATTCCACGCGAGCGGCCCGGGTTCGAATCCCGACCGGAGCATATGAATCCCCGCTTCGTAAACGAGAGAGAGACTAAGGAGGTACAAGCACGCAAGCAAGGCACATAACGGAGCAACGTAACATAACGTAGCGTTACGGTCAGATCTTTTGCGTCGCGACCCCTGGTCGCTCAAACATAACCTGACGTAAAGACCTAAAGTTCCAAAAGAAAAATGATTGTCATGGTGCAATACAACCTGCAATGCAATATAATTTCTTTTGTGTTACTAACCAATCAAAGTATACCTATCAGCTGATTGCTGATTGTGTTGACTGACGGTTTGTTGTTTGTCATTTGATAATCGACAGTGATGCAGTTTTTCATTGAGCCTTTCCTCATTTTCACTATCTTATCTTATTGTAAATAATAATTAAATAACTTTATATTATAATGTGAGCAGTAAACAAACTGTTTTGTTAAAATCCATCCAACTTAAAAGTGAAAGATCAGTGATGGCGTTAGGATGTGGACGCAACAAGACATATGCACATTATTTCATGAAATGCATCTAGATTGTGAACGTATATCTCTAATGATAAATGATGATAAAAAACAAAGTACGGGGCACATTACCACCTTTTCATCCATAATTTTCATTTGTATTGTAAATACATCGTTACTTAGCAGCTGGGGAGACTATCCTTGTCTAGACTACAGATTAACGAATTATCGCATTCGAAAGTATTTATCCACTGAGCATTGTGGAACCAAATGGTAAACGCGCCCACTGACTGTTGTCTATAAATTGTAGATTCCGATCATTTGTTACTTCAAATTCAAAATTTGTCAACCACTAGCAGTTTTAGACCGTCCGGTTTGTAACTATAATTACAGTGTGATCAGATAAAAGGATCAACCCTATCTATAACTTACTTTTAATGGGCTTTTTCTATTTTATAGCCACTCTTGCATAGGCATAGAAAACATATATAATTTTATGCACGACCGGGCGAAAAAGTCCATATTATAAATACGTTTAGCGGCCGTAAAGTGTCAGTTTAGCGACCATGATAACTTTAAAAGCCCAAACACAAGATCCTCACACTTATAATTTTATACTGATAACACAATTTGAACAATTACTTATAGAAATGTTAGGATTTGCTACCTTGCTCTGTTGTAAGTTGCTACGAACTTCTACTAACTCCGTATGATTTGGGTTACTGCTGGAAGGTGTATGCTCAAAAGAATCGGTATGTAAATTTGAAAATTCAGCTGTGCGACTAGTAGAAGGCATATCAGCATTGACAATTTTTTTGGCGAATTTCATTTTATTTGCCACAGAATCTTCAATATAATCTTCTGCCACCGTTATAGACTTCCAACCAGCATGTCGCTTTATGTTAAGGATATCCTCACCTGCATTAGCTAACAAAGTTGCTGAAGATCGTCTAAAACAATGTCCTGTGTAGTCTGTTGGAGTAGGCAATTTTGAATAAGTTGCTATTTTAAAAGGAATTTGATCAAATGTATTCTTTCCAACCACCTGACTGGAACATTTTCCATTACGATAATACACAAAAAAACGTCCGTGGTTGGTTTTTGTCGTACGTAGTGAAGCATATTTTCGATATAAGTCGAGATAACTTGGTGATTCCTGCTCTTTGTCAATCACACAGAAAATGCGGTCAATTTTAGTTTTAGATGCTCGTATGGTTACCAATAACGTTGTTCCTAAATCTTGAATATCGCCTATTGAAATATTAGCTAATTCCTCTCGACGACATGCTCCACAATTACCAAAAATTAGTGCAACCCACAATAAATATTCATATTAACATAATAGTCTCAAATAAAAAAAAGCAATTAACTTACTTTCATCATAAGATATAAATTATCTGGAACATCTACTAAAAATAATTCCATTTCTTCCCTGGTTAGAATTTTTGATTTTTTTGGTTTATAACCGTCTGATTTCCGTTTTAACAATGTTGTCAATCTTGAATATCTAACGATGTTTATATTATTGTGCAAATTTACAGTTGCTTTTAACATCGAATAATATGACCATAGAGACGACGGCTTACGGCATTTGGACTTTTCCAGAAAAAATGCAAGAAATACATTTTCTGTATAGTTACCATCTATAACATTCTTCAATTTGCACCAGCTAACAAATTCATCGTAGACCTTATCGTATATTCTCTTAGATTTGGCGGGTAGTAAACTTAATTTTACAATTCTGCTGCTTTAAAAATTTCCGGTGGTGTTTCGGAAACTATTTCATCGTCACTACTGTCCCTTACATAAACAAAATATATAAAACTTCTTCGAAAATATACTAAGAAACTTGCAATACGTGAAGTCGACTGTAAATAAAAATGGCGTCTACCTATTCTTGTCCTATTGACTTGGTTGCTATGGTAACGCGTTTAGGTATATAGATTATTGTTTTAACATCTTATTTGTTTCAATAACACTTATTTTTATTTAACTATACAAATGATTTGGTAGATTGTTATCCAAGGTGAGTTATAATAATATCGAGGTATAAAATTTATCCAGCTTGAAACATTTATAATAACCTACTCACAAAAGGTGAAAAATAGAAAATAAAACATATTTATTGATAAACTATCATTAATACGGTCGTGCCAAAGAATACACCAGGTGCATAAAATTTTGTATATTTATTAATAAATGACTATTAAAACGGTCGTGCATAAAATATTGTATGTATTTCACGCGTAAACAGCGTTTATGGACCTTACGTTAATATACTTACACGTTGCGGTCCATAAACGCCTGTTTTACGCACTTGATACATAATTATAACTATTTGTGCTAATTTAATCGTAAGGTACAACATAAAACTTTTGAAAATGTTTTATTTTTTCCAAAGAAAACACTGTGTATTTACGCAAACTTTTTTTCTTATACCATAACAAATCAAATTGTTTCATTTCATTATAACCATTATTTCTATTTATATATAACAATAAAAGATAAGATCTATTTGTATAGCAAACGTCTAAGTGCTATTTAGCAAGGGTAGGTTCAAGGTTAAGACATTAGGGCTATAAACGGACTGCTGCTACTGGACGGTAAATCAATATTTATTTTCTATAATATAAATGTTGGTTGGAAGGAGAAAAGAATATGAATTGCCTGGAAAATCCTTTCTTAGATACATAAATGACTGATATTTTTTGCTTACACTGTGCGAGTAAAGTATGGAATGAATTTATCATTTTCTAAGCAGAAAATTGTCTTAAAAACCTGGAACATATTGGCTTTGCAATGTACAGGGTGACTTAAATTGGATGGTTTTGATAATTAGAGGAGATAATAAAAAAACAGTTGACATTTTTTGACTTATTTCTCTGGTAGATCAGCCAGATCTTCAGTTAGTTGTTTTATTTTCAAAATACCGGGTGTCCCAAGTTATCGTACAAGGCAATATCTCGCTTATTTGACAAGATAATTGATAAAATAAAAAAACTGCATTGAATGGCATTAAAGTACCCTCCTAATGACTTATAAAAAATGTTTCACATTTGACAGCTCTGTGATAGTTACCCCTCACTTTTTATTTTCAAATGGCACCCCCTGTACCTATATTGTTATTGAAAATTGCTTGTCGTTCTATTTGGAATACAACGATAGCACATACTTGGTATTTTTTTCAGTTAATAATAACAAAAGCATCAATATTTCATGAAGTATCAATTTCAACTAAAATACCTCTGATGCATTGGGCTTGTTCAAGAAATTTTTTTTTGTTAATAATAGAAACTGAAACTCATTTTAAACAGATTCCCAAAATTTTAGATTTTTCCGCGAACGTTTAAACCCTCAAATTAATTAAAGAAATTGGATTGAACGAAATCGGGGCGTGGTTACCTGTGACGTCACACTGCATATGCTATACCTAGCGTTTGAAACGCCGCGAGTCGAGAGCTGTGTATTGTGTATATTGTATTGTTTTGTGTAAAAAAAAAAACGCTGGACTGTTGACTGTACCTACTGTTTCGTTATTTTATTGTGAAGGGAGTGAAAAAAAAGTGGTAAATGAATTCTATTTGATTCCCGACTGTCCTAACACATCTAAGAATGCTCCAGAAAAATATATATACATTAAAACAGTGAGCAGTCGAACAGTTAAATTAAAACCTTGAGTAGTACCGAGATTGTTCGACTGTCTAAAAAATAGAGTAACAATGCATAGTTCAAAGCCACGGTCACAGTTTTTAAAAGTTAAGCTCAGAAAATAGAGCCTCTGATGATGATAAAGTAGAGGAAGAAAATCAAATGGATATCACACGAATGGAACCTTATCTCGGGAAATAGGGGTTCAGGCTTGCATTAAGACTTATGTACGTTCCAAAGCGATTCAATGCGGGGGCGAGGGGTTTTATATATGGAAAATGGCTAAAAAGAGAAAATGCACTGGCAATGAGATCATTCCAAACAAATCGTGGATGGAAAATGACGGAAAACCTATGAACGAAGAGTTTTCAATATCCACTAGCGGTCCTTCTTCTACATTTAGCTCGTCAGAATTGAGTATGTCAGATCCGAATAGCTCATTTTACCTAGACACTAAAAGATATATCCATGTTAAATAAGATACCCTGTATATTTTGGTTTTTTTTATTCCCTTTTTTATACCTTTTTCGTCGAATATGACTTAACATATGTAAACCAAAGGGTGACATAAAATGTTGAACATCTCTTATATTTTAAGTAGACAAACAGTTATTTAATAAATATGGAAATTTAATCATCATTATGTTAATTAATCTATACAATTAAATTTAATTGTTTCAATGATTATTCAATATTCAATATTCTCTAAGTACCCTGCAAAACTGTCGGGACCATATAGGTACTACTAAATTACATTATAGCGGAAGATCCAAACTAATATAAGGACTCAACTAATACAATGCGGCGTTGCCAATCTTTTAAATGCAAACATGATAATCTACTATTTCGGAAAAAAATCTAAATCATACTATGTGCAGTTGATAATGAAGAGGTAGACCTATCATCAAATGTTGCAGAAAATAATTCAGGAATTTGTCTTACTCGTAATATTAATGTGATACCATTTTATTATTTAATTTTTTTTATCTTTTAAAATGTCCATTATAACGATCCGATCGTTTTACATCTATTTGTTTAAGCGCTAAATAGGGAAAAATTAAATGTGGGCAATGAAAGCTTTATGAACTACCAATATTTTTAAACCTCGTGTTTGAATAATTGAAACTTCTGTTAACAGAGACATATTTAATAAATTTCAGGTCTTACCAGGACTATACGTTGGAAATTATAGAGATTCCAAGGATTCTACACAGCTTGCTAAATACAACATAACGCACATTCTGGCAATTCATGACACCGCAAGAAGAATACACTCTGTAAGTAAATTCAATTTTCTTAAATTCCTCCGCTTCCGTTCGGTTAATCTGCGTGGTTTAAACTGGAGTTGAACGTTATAGTTGATTCTTTCACTGATGTACCAGGGGTCCCAATAAGAATGGCTCTCGGCCATACAGAGTTAGTATAAAGTATGTACTCATTGAATGTCACCCCCTAAGTATCTCCTCATCGGTTAAATATTTTCAAATGAAATTGTTTAACCCCTTCTAGGAAGATACAATTTAAAAATGCTATCAAATTTAATGCACCATTTCCGGTTAAACCGGAAATGCGGAAATAACTTAGTTATTTTAAGTATAGCACCCTGTATATTTTTACATTTTTGAATTCCTCGTGAAATTCTGCATACAGTGCAACGTTCCATTCATATTTTTTATTGAATAATTGAGGCTTTAATCAATAATTTATCTTCAATTTATGTTCTCACCTTATTTATATTTTCATTTCCCACTTTCATATTAACATCAACTTCATATCATATTTTTCTATATGAAGAGCATGTCAGTTATTTTTTCAAATCAGTTTTACAGCTCTTTTCTCATCAACCATCTCCGGTTTTTCCACAAATCATTATTCACCTTCATTCTTCCAGTTCTTATTAAATTGTACTTGTATAGCACAGAAGTAAAATATTTTGGGTGCTTTTTCTAGACTCACAAGTAAGGTTGGTATATTATTTCAGTCTATCATAATGAATACTCTCTCCTACTTTATTTTTGAACACTTTTGGCAACGAACATTAAAAAGACAAGAAGGGTCACTCCCCGTCGGAACTTTCATGTCCAGCTTACACAAGCGCGCCGACGATTTCGACAAATTCCTGGAGCAGTGCACATGTTCGTGCTTATACGAGGTTGATGCAAACCGCTAGCGATTAAAACGAATAAACATTCACTTACCAGGGTTATTTAAAAACATCTAGCAATAATTGTTATATTAACCCATTCCGCTTAGTGGGAATTAAAATAAAAAAGGGAATATCGTCAGGATATTTAATTGGTGAATCTAAACATAATTATTAAAAGAACTGGTAGCAAAAATGAAGGGAAAAATGAAAGTTACATCAAAAAGTAATAATGTAGTAAGCTATAGATGAGACTAGTAGGTATAAGAATTAACAATAAAATGTTTGCAAATGCCAACTTAAATAGGTATTCTAATATAAAATGTATACAGGTCATTACTGGTTGTTTCAAATCCGAGGCCATCAAAGACTACCAACTTACCTAACAGTAAAATACGGGTACTGGGAAATAGTTATTTTCCTAACGACTGCAGTTGACCCGAACGACGCGAAGCGGAGTTCGGGCAAGCGGTCAAGGGCGGGAAAGACACTTTACGCATGAGTTAGGAACATTATTTTTTTTACGACCGTATATACAAAAAAGTACACCAACCAATTTTCCAAAATTCATTTTATTCCAACACACATATACAAAACTTCAACCAAAAACTATAATTATTATTATAAATATTAATATTAGAAACACAATTTGTTGCATTCTGTAAATTACTTAAAATTGCCGGTCCAATGGAGTTATTTGGTGTTAACTGGTAAGTGGATGACGTTGATGAGGATGGCATCGGTTGCAGGTCACATAAAGATGACGATGAAGGAAACGGCAATGGTTTTAAGTCATTTGTAGATGAAAGAATTTCATATGATATAATTTTCTTATATCAAACCCCGGTGGTTTGATAGGTGTTTTATGACACTACTTTGAAAAATGTACAAGGTTATATCAAAATATCTTCATTATTTTATATTTTCAAAAAATTAAAAGTACAACAAAAAGCTAGAAAAGATGTTGATTTTATTTGATGGACTATTTATTCACCTGTTGTAACAATAGTTATAACTAATTATATTAATTATATTATAAGGTCAAAATTTGCATAATTTTACTTTCCAAGACTAGTGCGGGAAAGTGACACTTTCAAAACTAAAATGCGTGCGGGAAAGTGGGTTAAAACGCACGGTAGCAGAAAAAATGATTATCGCGATTCGAAAATTGTGAGAATCGATACACGAATCATCCAAAACCAAAGGCGTTTAACCAAATGAGTTAAAATCTATGAATTTTGAAAGTCTTCCATATTGAATAGTAAATGTTGTAAAAAAATATACCTGCCGATTTTCAAAGATGTTTTAAGATATTTAATTTTATGTTAGGTTTCATTGATTGTTTCGAAGAATATCTATTTTCTATATCCCGGTTCGCAAATTTAATTGTAAAATAAATCCGCAGCCTAATATATAGGTTTAAATAATATTTATGATTAAACTCTTTACAAGGATGTGTAAATAGTAAATTTTCAAATGATTTTCTAAGGGTCGCTCCAACGTTCTCGTGACAACTAATTTTGTTAAAAGTTTCAACAAAGGTTATTTCTAGTTGTTTAACATATTCTACAATATTACTAGGAGGTACTTTCAGACCTCCATAGAAGTCGAATATGCTCTATGCTCTAAAAATACAGCCGCTTCTTTTGGTAATGTATTTTCATTATACTTTGTGCAAGCACTACAAGAGTGTTGCAGCAAACATTTCTTTAATAGATAGCAGAAATGTAAACTATAGCATTGCCATCCGTACTTGAAAGATTTCTATAGTCGCATGTGAAAACTGTTAAAGAGCTATTATTTGTCAATATAGGTACATCGATATTTTCATATTCTTCTAGCATATCAGGAATTACATTGAGCAAAACTGTATTAATATCTTCAATACAATTGGCACCTTCAACCTCATTAAAATATTCTAAAGAAAATAATTTCTTGAATGCCCTACAAAATTGAATTGGGGTTGGATTCCTCGAGTTTCCGCAACAATTTCTTACCAGACCAAAAAAATTTTCAATGCAATCCTGATTAAGGTTCCTTGTTAAAAGAAATGAATAATTCCTACAGTTTAAGGTTTCCCATAAAGACAGAGCAGAGGTAATAGTAATTTTCCAGCCATTTATAAAGTGCATAGTATTGTTTATACATTTTTCCACGTATGTTACCTTTTCATCATTCTGTTCGCAGAACCAAACACAAAACACCAAGTACGTAAATGTCGCTCACTCAAAAAGACAACTGGTATATTTCTTTAAATATCCCTACGACGGGCAGCCTGTTTATGCATATAGCGCGTAGGAGACTTACGGTGCTCTATACACAGTAGCATCCGATATTCGAGCGAGATAGGCATAACGAAGGGAGGAGCTTAAAGTGATCCTTCTTGTCTTGTTAATGTTCGTTGCTTTTGGTAACCGAATCTGCACTATCAACTACTATTACAATAATTTCCAATAACGTACACCCATTTTCAATTTTCAACAATTTAAATACTTCTAGTTCTTATTTTGAGTTTTTGTTATGGGTAATGTTTATTTTTTGACTACTGTCATGTATAAAAAGTGAAGAATTGTCGTTTCTGTTTTATAATGGCTACAGACATTGCAGTACGCGCCGCCGGGGTGCAAAACAACCTGCTTAGATAGACGATTTTGAGGACAGATTTTGTCAATTTTCCTGTTTGAGTTCGTTCTCCTTATCCAGTCTCCATGTCCAAGAAATTCGAACTTTCTCCGAGCGGTGACGACCGGCCGAATACAAGTAATTGCTCTGCACTCGTGCCATGCTCATAGACGAAAACTCGGAGTATTATGCATGAGATTCTAGTGAGTAATCCGAACAGGGAAAGCTGCACTGCACAGTAAAGAGTCGAGCTGGGTGCGCACCAGTGCACATAGTCGAATACCAACGCTATTAATTTTCAAGTTAAACGTCAGATATACAAAAATGTGGGCCTGATTTTAATAGTTGTCACATATGGCTCTTTATGTAAATCATCTTTGCTAAATAAAACCTTTCGAAACTAAAAAATATATTAAACGAGCAGATTTTCTAAGAAGGGTAAGTTTTTATAACAGTAAAAAATAAAACACTGATCCTCAATTTCCTGATAAACTTTCAAGTTGCATTTTACCTTAATGGTCAGATGAACAAAAAAAATTGTACGATTTGGGCACAGGAAAATCCAAAGGAAGTTGACTGTAGGGTGTGGTGTTTTACATGATATAATCTACGGATTTCTTCTCCAACAATCCTATTGTAACTGCTGTAAATTATTTGGATATGCTGGAGACATTTCTTTCAAACAATTACACCAAAATAGCATATTGGATGAAGTTTATTTTCAGCAAGGTAGGACACCTTCTCATTATTCTCTAATTACTTGAAACACTTTTCAAGATAGATGGATAGGGCGAGCTGATTCTATACAGTGATCTCTAGGATCCCCCGACTTTATTTTTTTGTTTGGGTTTACATTGAAGAAAAATGTTACAACCCATTTTTACGAAACCTAGACCAACTAAAAATGAACATTCAAATTTTTTTTGACCATATGCCTAGGGAATTCATTCGAAAATGTTCCAACCGATTCTCCAAGAGGTTGTTGTAAATGGTCAACACTCCGAATAATGACTGGATTACGTTTTTTTATTCGTTTTTCCTGCAGACATGTATGTATATAAATGTATAAGCAGCTGGATGTGAAAGAATAAAGAAATAAAGTATGTAACAATTTTTTTAAACCAATTCAACATCTACAAGAATTTGAAAAGCTGTCACAAATTCTTTCTTTTTAGGAAGAGGGAATATTCCAAATGAAATAACAAAGTTGCCCTCAAAAAAGACATTCTCTTTTTCAGAGTAAGCGAAAGTAACTGTATAAACAAAGCTTGACATAGGCCAAAACAAACACTCATGGCCACACGGTATCATATTAAATATTTCATCGACTGTAGCTGTCAATAAAATAAAGTTTGTTTTCCTCAATATAAAAAAGGCATTTCAGTCCGGGGAAGTGAGGATATACAATGGAAAAGATTTCCACCAGAGATTTTACTTTTTTAAACGAAAGTGAGAACATTCCGCTCGAGCTTGCGATGCAGCTTGCAAGCATATCTTGGAGCACGTGAAATGCAACAGTTTTTCGTCTATAACTTTTTTAGATTTGATTGTACAAAAAAATGGTGGAATTCAAATTTGTGGGTAATTTTATACCCTCTGAGCTGAGACAATGCAATATTTGGAAAACAAAATTTCAACCCTCAATTTTTGGAAAATTGAGAAAAAATTGCAAACTGGTTTTTTAGGCGACAAACATAATTAGAATAACAATAACGACTTTCTAATACATGAGAATATAGTAGTCCGGCACTGGAAAACGTTGGTGTTTTCAGATTTCGAAAATTCAAAAAGGCAGCCCCACAAAATTTCAATATATACTTTTTTTCAATCTTGTCTCATTTCAGCTGCATCGCAAGCTCGAGCGGAATCTGCACACAAATCTAGGGAAGTAGTATACACCACATATACTTTCGTTTGAAAAAGTAAAATCTCTGGTGGAAATATTTTCCATTTCACGAGAACTTTCGACCTAACTTCCCCAGACTATTTCTTATAACTTATATATTTTACGAAGGGCGAATACTTGTTCCTATTAAAGAACAAAATTTTATTTGAGATCAAGTAACTACAACACACAATAGAATGTTGCCAGAATCGCAAAAGTATTTGTTTTCTTTGCGGTTTATTTCTATAGAATATTAAAATATTCAAATTATTGATAGACGTTTCACTGTGCCTCAAAACACGAATTTAAAATGAACCATCTGCTTGAATAATAACATAATTCCGATGTTTCCATTTCAGGACAAACACTATTTGTGTGTGATGGCTTCCGATTCGCCGGATCAAAATTTAACTCAATTTTTTTCTCTATGTAACGATTTCATCCATGCAGCTCGGATACGAGACGGAAATGTACTCATACATTGGTAAGTATCCAATTTACACCATTATTCGAAAACAAAGGGACATCTAGTTGTATAGTGATCCTGTGGGAATATGTAAATTGATAAATGTACCTAATGCCTAACTTTGATAATGAATGTCATATACCAACCTAACGACAAACTTCGGTATATGGGTTATTTTAAGAGATATCAAAAAATGTTATTTACAAAAATAGTAGATGTGTTGAAGGTCCATATTTTGAAATTATATCGAACTATACAGAGTGCTGCATAACTCCGTTACAAACCAAACATATGATTTTTCAAATGGGAACCCCTGTATATTATACCAAATTCGGATTGGTTACATTTTTTTTGAAGCTTTTGATATGAGGATTTGCCACGTTATACAGAGTCCTTCAAAATATATGGACACGTTTATGTGAAAATCGTAGGTAAATCAACGCTCTGTATCTTGTTGTACGTTGAAGAAAAAAAATGTATTTTGACAAACAGAGTTTCGTAACATGATGCAATATCTCCGTATCCTCTTAAATTTCAATTATATTCTTTCTTATATACAGGGTGTACGGAAACTCGAACCTGTCATTTTATTTCTTCTTTCAAATGGAACACCCTGTATTTTATAGCAAAAATAGAATCTTCGATTATGTAACTTTAATTTTTGTCAAGCATTCCCTATACCCAAAGTTTATAAAAACAGTTATTTTGTAATATTTTTTGTAAACTATAATTATTGACCTATTTTGTGAAAGCAATAAACGTTGTATGTAACAAAAAATCCTAAGTAATGATAAATTTTAATGAATAATTCAATCTAAACAAAACTATCTACCAAAAGTATAATCTTAACCGTAATATTAAGCTGAAGGTTCAAAATGTTCACCGTTAACATCAATGCAATGCTGTAAGAGGGGGCCCAACTGATTGACCAGCTCGCTCACCCGATTTAACAAAAGTATATTTATTTTTTTCGGGTCTTGTGAGGAATAAGTTTATAAAATCTCCGGCTATTAGAGATGACATGAAAGAGATAATTAGTGCGGCATTTCGATCTGCTACCGTTGATATGCTGAGAAATGTTAGTCAATCATTTGAACTATTCTGCAGCATTGCATTGATGTTAACGGTGAACATTTTGAACCTTTAGTTGAATATTACGGTTAGGATTTTACTTTTGGTAGCTAGTTTTGTTTAAAATGAGTTATTCATCAAAATTTATCATTAATTAGGACTTTTTGTTACATACAACGTTTATTGCTTTCACATAATAGGTCAATAATTATAGTTTACAAAAAATATTACAAAATAACTCTTGTTTGACAAAAATTAAAGTTACATAATCGAGATACGGAGATATTGCATCATGTTACGAGCGTTGATTTACCACGACTTCCACATAAACGTGTCCATATCTTTTGAAGGAATCTGTATAACGTGGCAAAACCTCATATCAAAAGCTTCAAAAAAATGTAAGAAATCCGAATTCGGTATAATATAGAGGGGTTCCCATTTCAAAAATCATATGTTTGGTTTGTAACGGAGTTAATGCAACACTTTGTATAGTTCGATATAATTTCAAAATATGGACCTTCAGCACATTTTTGTTAATGACATTTTTTGCTATCTCTCAAAATAACCCATATACCGAAGTTTGTCGTAAGATTGGTACACCCTGTATATTTGTATGATAATACATCCTGTGGGGATATATTAATTGACTAATAATGCCTTTCCACAAAGAGTCCCAAAACTATTCCTTGTTGTCTTACTGTGAATTAATTTAAAGCGTCTTCTTCTAATTCTTATTTCCAACTCACTTCAATTTCAACAAAACTTTGTGCTTAATCAAATCAATTTAGATCCCTTCCAATTTCCCCCCTTTTTAAAATAAGTAGCTATACTGTCTTTATTAGATTTTCATCCTTTTTTTTCTGAATTGACAACTGACACAAATCGATACAACAAACGGCTCTGGTAAAAGTCGCGACCCTCGGAATAGGAAACTTGATTGAAATTGAAAAATATTAATGATGTAGACAAGGAACTCCTAACCAGGCTGTTGAAACTGGGTAAGAGACATTCGAAGATAGTTATCGTGCGAGGAATATTCTTTGCTTACATTATACAGCCATAAGTGACAATGTGTTAGAAAGAAAGAAGTAGGTATATATCAAACGCTCGAACTGAAGTACCGCCTTTAATGAGTTAGATAGATAGTTTTATTGTGCATAAGATACATCTTTTCACAAGGGTTCGGTACATAAATTAGGTTAGTATATAATATATTTTGTGATTATCTATTCTCCGCATGCAAAAGCTCTTAACTTTAATATACCAATGACAATATTGGCTAGAGCAGAGAGCTCGGGGAGATTGTCATTATTGACGTTTAAATAGTGTACTAGACCATCAATACCATCCACACCATAAAAAAATCTGTTTTGTCTAAGAGAACTATAAATTGGGCATTTGAATAGAATGTGCTCTAACGATTCTGGTGTATGCATATTACAAACGGAACATATTTCACTACAATCAATTGAATAGAAATTACCTTTAAAAGAAAATTTCAGTATCTTTTTGTTGGAAGTTCTGATTTGTGCGATAATTCTCGTTATATACATAGAAGCAGGAATCCACATATAATACTTTCTGATTTCATCAATCATCAACCGAGAGTATATTAAAGAATAACTGGAGGAAACCTTCCTAGATATATCAATTTCGAGGAGTTTTCTTTCAAAATTTCCCAAAATAACGCCATCTAATGTATGTGAACATGTATTCAAATACTTTATCCATAAATGTTCACATTCGGCAAAAGTGAACCATTCTTTAACTTGTAAGACCCAATTATATTTAGCATTTTCAGTGGTTAATTGTAAAAGTCGCATATAACTGATTTTAGATATTCTAGAATTATCCATTATTTTAAGTTTATTCAACCACATTAAAGCATGTTTGAAAATGATTAATGATAAGTGAGACGAGTATGTCACAAGACGTACAATGTAATCTGGAGTATTTTGTGACAAATTCAACAATTTCTTGAAAAAATTAACCTGAACTCGCTCAATAACATCAGTATAGCGTAATCCCCACACACCAATTCCAAAGGAGAGAGAAGATAAAATTATTGAATCATACAGTTTGATTCTGGAATCCCATGTATTCATTTTGGATCGACACATAATATCCATCACTGCTGCAATGGCGCGACAAGCTTTTATTTTAGTATTCTTGGCCATAGTACAGAACAAGGATGTTGAGGAGAAATCGACACCTAGATACGTAAACTGATTAACTATTTCTAATCTGAGACCATTATAAAAGGAGTTTATATCATGAACAGTGACACACATTTCACCGGTTTACTATGGAACTAACTCACTAACTAAATAAATTACCGCTCATCGGCTCACACATTTTCCTGCCGCTGTCTAGAAACTAAAACAAGCCGTCGAAAAACGAACAGAACCCGCGAAAAACAACCTAAAGACGATTTGGTTTTTTAAACCGCTCTAAAAAGTACCTATACCGCTGCCAACAAGCGCAGTAGAGAAAAATTGATCCCAAAAACACATATCATCCTCACCATGCAAGAAAAAGGACAGTGATGAAGAGTTTCCTCCATCGCCCTTAACATCGAGAACTCATCGACATCAACTAAATCCAAATCTTCTGAAAACTTTCCGAACCACCCATTGATGGAAACCCGACGAGCTAGAACTCGAAGCTGGCATGAAAAAAATTACATATCTTGAAGCCCAGGCTTAGTTCCATCCTACAACAGCAAACAGCAATTATCCAAAAATCCATCGACGACCTAAGAAAATTTACAAAACCTACAAATCTCAGTCCTACTCTTAGATACAGTTTAGTCTCCTGCATCACACTAATTTCACTCCTCCCAGGCATCCCCCTCCTCCTCCAGTGGAGGATGGATTCTCCAGTGGAGGATGGATTCTCAGTCAAATAGACGAAGAAGTCTCAGTTCAGACTTCTCCTTCTAAGCCTCCTTCCCAAAACTCATCTAGCACAACCCCACTCCAAACCCTGAATTTACGAAGCCTCCCATCCAAATTCTTCTCTTAGAATCACCTATTTAAAAGCAAATCCCAATTGCATAGCCCTCCTGAAAATGTCAAGGAGCATTTGCCCCAAAAATCTATAGTCCAGAATCCGTAACGACATTGGAGACAGCAAGATAACTGTTGTCAACATTCACCAACAACCTCCTACTCTCAGGAGCCCCGTCAAACAAAATCCTCCAAATTTCTCCTTTGTCATCTCAAACGTCGACAAGAATATTTCTAGCGATGAGATTTCTGACCTTCTCAAAGACCTCAGGAATATTTTTAAAACATTTTTGCTAAATTTCACAACATTTTTCAAAAATTTCAAAGGTCGTGAATTTCACCCGACCACAACGAACTCCAAATTCAAAAATAATACAGCAGGATTATACAATTGAAAAAAGAAAATCTGATAATAAAGAAATGGAGTGGGAATAAGTTTTTCCTTCCATCTCCAGGGTGAATGATGAAAAAGTAGAACCAGTACATTTGACAAGGTCATAAATGATATTCATTTTGTTTTTCTTTTTCAGTTTAGCTGGAATGTCTCGAAGTGTAACAGTCGCTGTTGCGTATATAATGACAGTTACTTCATTGAATTGGAAAGAAGCTTTGAAAGTTGTTAGAGCTGGAAGAGCTGTAGCTAACCCAAATTTAGGTTTCCAGAAGCAATTAGAAGAGTTTGAATGTACTAGGTTACTAGAAGTAAGTCAAATTACAATTTTGCTTTGTTTTTGATGTGAAAACTTCTTTAGAAGTGTTGTGAGTTGGTCACCGCCTAACCCTCACCGCATATTTATTTATTTAACGGACAAAATACAAAATTAAATTGAAAAATTAAAAGTGTGTGGAAATAAATTTCACGAAATATCACATTATGCAACATATAACATATAACAGAAATAAAATACAATATAAAATATAAAACAAAATATCACAACTTAAGTTAACTATAATGAACATTTAAATTGAGATTTGAAAATTTAAGGTTTTTGTTTCTTTGTTAAAAGTAGATACGGAGGAATTGAGAAGTTCTATAATATATCCTATTTCTTTTTTCGAAGGAGCAGAGTGCCTCATTCTTTATTCAAAAGTACTATAAATATAGGGTGAGTCTTCCCTTTTTTTCTATGTGGAATAGATTAATAAAACAGGTCGACTTCACCACAATTGAATCGACATGTCCGGTATTGTCTCAAATAAAATAGGTCCGTAAAATTCGGCACAGTGGTTAAGGCTTCCAAAAACAGGGAAGATAAAGGCAAAGAGCAATTGCATTGGCTTTGGCCAGAGTAATATCACAGTCCCCTATAAGAAATAATGAAATTTCATTTGAACCAGAAGAGGCTTGACATCACGTGAATTTTTACCTACTTCAACACAACTACTTAAACCCTTATATTCAGGAATCTCAGTCGCTTTTTCATTGTTATATGCTAAAATTTGTGGCGAAAATATCGACAATGTCGTTATTAGGACTGCCTCATATATCATTGTAGACTCCGTTTAACACAAGAAGAACCCACTAAAGTCCAGAAGTTGCAGCCGTATGCACGAAGAAGATGCACCTAACAATATCTGAACATCAATATCGGTCAAAGCCTTAGTACAGGCCTTTACCGATATTGATATTCAGATATTGTTATGTGCAGCTTCTAGGTTTTAGTGGGTTCTTCTTAAGTGAAACGCAGTAGCTGTTTTTCTAATCGGTAATGAGTTTTCAAAATTATCTGGGATCCGAAGACACGTTGCTATTAACATTCTCAATATATTCACCATAACACCAATTTCGTGCTTCGGAGCATTGATACATGAGATCAGTGAAGTAATAATAATGGGCGATGTTTCCTGATTCCTTATAAATATGTTTGTGCATCTGCTTTTTCCGTTCAATCAATTTTATCAATGTTTGAGAAAACCATTAGATGTCCCAAACAACTTCATTGGCACAATTAATTCGATACCACAATATAACAAGTCATGAAACCTAGCCACATCTTCAATATCGCAAATATTAAAAAGTACAGCTCGCAGAAAAATTGCTAGAGTCCCAGAAGATACCATTTCTGAAATCCCACAAGTACTCTTCATAACGAACATATTAACTAATTTCCGCCTTCAGTTAAAATGAAAGTGTCTTGATGTGCGTAATTGTTTAAGATGAGATCATTTGCTTCAGAAACAGCCATATCATCAAACTTAAAAAAAATCGAATCCAAGTATACACCTCTTCCATTCGTCACTTCATTTGATTGAAATAAGTTTTAAAAGCTTAACGAGTTACGCAGAAGCAATGCATGTGAATTATCAGTACAGACCACATCAAAACCCAACTATACAAGAGTATTTTCAGAAAATGAAGATTTTATTCACGTTCGTATCTGGCACTTGATTTTGTTTGTAGGATTTTCGAGGAAAATATATGTTTTTTGCTTTTTCGATTTCTTGTGGATCACAGTCATTGTTAATTAGGGTCAATTCTATAAGAAGTGGTTAAAAATTAACAGCTTGCCGTTAAATTTGACGAAGTTTCCGTTATTAGAAATGTTTTAATCTATACATATGATTTTATGATTCAAATTTCAACATGTATGGTATCCAATAAAGAGTTTTCCGTTAATACCTTGAAGCTTATTATGCATAAAGACTAGCAAAAATGGGTAAGCAGATTGTCTTATTTTTAACTGCACGGAAATAGTTATTTGTATACTAAGGCCGCAAAATGCTTTTTCGCGTTCCGAGAGAGAGATTATCGCCGAGGCCGCTCCGGCCGAGGCAAGATAATCTCGAGGTCGCGAAAACATTTCGCGGCCATAGTATACACAATATTTTTCGTGTAACCGTGAAAATTACATAATTTCAATAAACATTTATGTCTCTTTAGAAAAGACAGCGTTTCAACGGGAATAGAGAAAATTACACCTCAATATCACAATGTTTCTATGGAGATGAAATATTTAGCAATACAAATCAATTTGGCGTTCAGTTTGCCGGCAGTCACTATGGGAACGGCCGTAAAAATTTTTGTCGGCCGTCACTCTGGGTAACGGCCGCAAAATATCATTTTGCGGCCTCTGTTGCGGCTGCAAAATGCTTGTTTTGCGTCCGGTTGCACGAAAAAAAATATTTGTTATATCAACTAAATTTATTTAGTCACTTTTATTTGATTAACTCGATTAAATTTCATTCATATCAAATACTGAATGTATTCGTCCAAGGAAATATTAAAATTGCCGAAACAAAATGGAATTATCGAACTAATCCTAGAAATTTCTTGAACCAAAAATGGACTTATCAAGTCAAGTATTACCTAATTATAATGTTATCTCAAAAAAATGATTCATTCAAATCAAACAAATGAACACGCTTGATTCAAACATACACTTGTCAAATGAAATATATTTTAACTTACTTTAA
>CAJUYG010002560.1:0-30325 GCA_910591675.1 Galerucella calmariensis | reverse complement strand
CAAATGACACAAACCTAAAAGAGCTAGATCTTATCCAAAATAAAGCTCCCAGAATTTTTATCGGAGCAATGGAGTCTACACCTGTAGAAGCTATTAGAGTGGAAGCAAAAGATCCGCCTCTAAAATTAAGAAGAGAGTACTTTGAAGAAACAATAATTTCAAAATGCGAACTAAAACAGTCCCCACTAATCCATAAAGTATCTGGTTTAAACTGCAACGATTTAACAAAAGCATGCTGGATGGAAGAAAATAATTGGATAGGCAGGGGAGGACCTCATAACTGGCCTGCAAGGGGACCCAACTTTAACCCAATCGACTATCATGTTTGGGGTTACTTAAAATCCAAAGTCTATTCAACTGAAATAAATACAAGAGAAGACCTTTTAGAGAGAATCCAGGACGCATGCGAGGAATTGAAAAATGATCAAGCTATGATTAGGAAATCTATTAGACATCTTACTAAAAGAGCACAGAAATGTATTGAGCAAAATGGTGGCCACTTTGAGCATCTGTTAAAATAAAGTTATACTTTTCCGGGATGAAATTTTTTCGCATTTTATTATTTGTTTAAAGTGCAGCATAATGGACAAATACAATTATCATAACTGTATTACACATACGGGGTGTTTGTAAGTTAGTTATTGAAATTAGCATTTTGTCTTAAAATGTATAGGCCTGTCGACTTATTTTACATTGGTTGTGATCCAAAATTTAGGAGATTACGAAATGGTTAGGGATTTTATTGATTGAAAGTAAAAGATTATTATTTAGAGAAGAAAAAGTATTTTTTTTTTAAATTTTGTACCACCCTTACATCGAAAAAATAATTTTGACTCAAATTAACAAGTACGAAAATTGTATGCGGAAGCACAAAACACATTTGCTTTGACATAATTTTTTCTGCTCTTTTCAAATCTGCAAACGAATTTTCAAAATTTTAATATACAGAGTGTTGTTTTAAACTGATTCAATTTCTTTCATTTTTTTCTAGTCCGTACCTGGATTATGAATTATAATTTATTTGGTATTCGGTACAATACAGGATGAAGAGTTTATGCTGTGAATATGAAAAATATATACAATGTGGATCGTAAGTTATAAACCATCAAAGAAATAGTCAAATACATAAAACACCCTGTATCTCGGTTATAAAGAGCGCTAGACCCATCGTATGGGGGTTTTTTAGAACCACCTAGGCGACCTCTACCTACCCTTACCGTATGCCCATTTCCCAATGAAACACCCTGTATATATTTTTCAATTATAGATAACAATGTCTGACTAGTAAGATTTGTTTATGCTGTGATGACACTTTCTTTTTCTTCTTCTTTTTTGTAAATAGAACATTCGAAATTTTACATATGTTATGTGATGGTTTGTCAGCCAAAAATTATCCATAGAACTGTACTACATTTTTAATTCTTCAAATTTTTAAAGTTTATATCAAGTAATTGTTAAATGTCATTTATTTCTTTTTACACTTCCGGCACCGGTTAGTATTAACACATACACGTGCACGTTTATCGTTGGGTGGTTCAGTTTAGTGCCAATTACAAATTAATAATTAATCTTCATAAGTATAAATGGATATTTCAATTAATATCTATATGCACTTCATCTTTTTAATGATGTTTCTGGTCTTTATGACCAAGATAACCACAATTTTAGTGGCTATTAAAGACAGTTTACTTTCATTGTTAAAATCAAAAAATTCGACATGTTCCACATGTTGCAATTCTAGCAATTTCTTTTTCTTCCGTCATTAAAACCTTTTTTTATTAAAGGTCAATTTGGCAAATTAAAATTCAAATTTAAAAAAAGACATTCAAATTTGAATTCAAGAAAATTTCCCCTTCATTACGTTTTTTGCCATTTTATTAAAGTAGCAACTATAGTTTAAACTTTATAGTATGTTTCATAACTTCAATTTTCATTTCTTTCCATACCACATTTGTTAACATCATTTTGTAGTACCATACCTTTGAGTAATTTTTGGATTACAACTTACCGTTTTGCAGTTGTAAATGCTTCGTCAAGGTAACTATTTTTATTTTATTACATCACTCTATCTTATCAATATTGTTAACATATCATAATTTATAATCACTTGTATTTTCATATCTTTTTCATGGCAAAAAACTTTTTAGCATTTTTGATATTCGAATGTAATTAGAGTTATCTTGTATTCTCAATTTGAATTTATTAACTATGAACTTTGTATTACATTACTTAGCAGTATTCTGTATGAGATTTAACATGTCTTCGATAAGATCTTATTTTTCTGGATTGTACCTGTTATCTTTTTTTTTAAAGCCTGATGATGGTAATGATTTACCGAAACTAGTAGCAAGTTATTTGTCCTTCTTTGTTCGGACAATATCAAAAGATTGTGGTTTGGACTTCGTGTTTTATTGAAAAATATTTATGTCTGATGATGCTCCTGCATATTTATTTACAAATTCATGCAATTTCATTATATAGCCAACTTAGGTATACTTTGCAGGCTTAGCAAATCAAGGGCAAAAGTGCCCAGAGACTGTCAAAAGAAAAATAAACATAAGTGAAGTACTGATAGAATGTCAAGGTAGTTATATCATTTTATAGAGTATATACAGTGGTTATAGGGTTAGGCTGCTGCAAAAGTTGACAAAAAATGGGAGGTATAATGTATAATACAAGTTTACTTCGAGGAGTTGCAGATTTCAACAAGTGCTTAAATATTACGATCTATCGATATTAATTTTCAACTTATTTTGGGATTTTATCTGGTGGTGTGCATTTTAAATATTACTTGAGTTTTCAATCAGCCATAGTTTTATTAAATCACTAAAACACTAATCCTAGATACCAATTAATTTTTTTATACAATTTGTAGATCGAGGAAATGGAGAAAGTATTGGTTACAGCCAGCGATAATAGTAATATTCAGTCAACTCCATGTACAGGTAAGGAACTTCTAGTCTCAATTTTAATATTACATTCAACCTGCTTCTAGGTAACACCAACACCGAGACTAGCATTGATCAATTTAGAAGGACCAGACAAGCCACTCTACTTCTTTTAAACCCATATAAAGAAAAAAAAGTTTTTTTTTCGAAATTCTAAAATCCAAAATAAAGATATTTGGTTGGAAATAATAAAAGAATTTGAAAATCAGGATTAAAACTCCATCAGTCTTACAAATAAAAAAACTCGTATGCTTAGGTTATTCCAAACTTATATTAAGAATAGTTATCCTGAATATAAGGTAAGTATAACAACTGAATATATTTTCACAAATAAACTTGGTATAACATCTGTATAACCATTCTACCTTTATTCGAAAATTATGGTTTCGACTCCTAGCGTAGGTACATAGAACAGCATAAATTTAAATGACATGTGTCTAATCTTTATCTTCTGTGGTATCGGCAAATGTATTTTTATGAAAGAAGAACATAAACATGTATTTGTATAAGCACGTGGAGTTTATTATAAGTTAATTTGGTTTTTTTTTAATAATTATTCGAAAAAATGGCCGGTAATAAAAGAAAACGCTGTATCAACTGGGAAAGCGAAGAAAAAGTAAGCAAATATAATTTCCCTACTTGATTATTAAATTAATGTGAATATCCGTATTCTATTTCAGCGCCTTTTAAGGGATATTTTGGGAGTCTATCTCAAAATAATAAAGAATAAAGATTTTAGCACCAACACAAACAAGGCAAAATTAAATGCATGGTTGGAAATTACTGAGAGGTAATTATATATTTGAATGTGATTATTTTAAATTTTGTAAAACCAAACATTTATAAAAGTTTTCAATTTCAACAATGTTATTATGTTCTTCAGGTTTAATTCTGCTAATGTTAGAAATAGGGATAAAAAACAACTGATTAATCAGTGGAAGTTAGCAAAACTTAATTGTAAGAGGGAAATGTCCCATTCAAGAGGAGAGCAAAACAAAACCGGCGGCGGTCCTTAACCCCCATCTCCTCCTCCAGAGGTATTGGAGATAGCTGATATGATTCCTTTGGAGTTGGAAGTAGATCACAACGAATTTGATTGTGATGGTGCGAAGGTACCTACACTACATTATTATTGTTTGATTTTCAACATAATAAACATTTTTTTTAGGAAGTTACATATCGCTGTTCCAGGGAAACAAGGACACAAATGTATTTTTTTCAAATTTAACTTTATTGCAGAAAAATACTTGAAAACACATATTCTTTTCGGAGAAACAACGACGTAAATGTATCTTGGAAGTTAACCGCTAGATGGCAGTTGCGACGTTATTGTTTAGCCGCCATCACAAAGCAAAAATCGGGGGAATACCAACACAAACGTTAGTTCTGTTCTGAATTCCCTAATGTGTATATATCGTCACGGTGCAACAAAGACGCAAGTGTAGTTTGTGTGGGTTCCTGTGAAGTTGTAAGTGTATCCCTTCAGTGGAAAAACAACGTAAGTGTACATTGTGCCAATATTTCTCCAACTTTTCTAGTTTTTAGTACCATTAATGTACTTTGTGTCAATATTTTTCAGAATTTTGGGTTTTTGTTTTGACGTAAGTGTATTTTGCGTCAATATTGGTTCCAAATTTTATTTAAAAGGCTCTTTTTGTGTCTTGGTTAAGTTTTACATTTTTTCCCAAACGTTACGTGAATAAAGATATTAAAAATTTGGGGTATTTTCATGCGTATTCAAACAACCCTAAGAAATAATTTTTTTCATTACAGACTATAGCAATTTAGAAAAAATCCAATAATGAATGAGAGGACAAAGAAAATTTTGCAACTTTCTAATTTACAAAATGCAACTCAAGAGAGTGAGCAAAAAAATGATGGTAACATAAATGTGTTTCAACTTGTTCAAGGGACATCTCAGAAGGTTGAGTCCCATAATTTAAACAGGGCCATTACCAACAATCATGAGAATAGAAATGAGGACCTCCCGTGTAGTTCATATCAGTGTTTTCCTGAAAAGTTGGAGCCACTGAAACATAGCATTAAAAGAAATTGTATAGTGAATAAATGCTATAAAGGAAGAAGAGAATCTGGGAGTTTTTCCGATTTTTCGTCAGGGTCTAACGACAATTATACACCCTCTTCATCTTCATCGGTAAGTTCGGAAAATTTCCAGGTAATACAACATGAGAAAAACACTGTTTCTGAAAACAGTAGTCGACAAGAAAAGATGACTAGCTCTCCTATTTCAAAAATCGGAAAAAAAGAGTGAGAAATGAGGATAATTGGGCAAAAAATAAAAAAAAAGAAATTGAAAAATTCGGGGAAAAGTTATTACACAAAGTCTGGAAGACGTATTGAGGCCCGAAAAATGGAACCGCCCTGTTCAGACAAATGTGTTCAGAAATGTTCTACAAAAATTTCAAACGAGCAAAGGAACACAATTTTTGATGAATTCTGGGCACTTGCATCATTTCAGAGACAACGCGATTTTCTTGGCTCGTGTGTGGAACAGTTGGTTTTAAAATATCGTAGAATATCATCTGCAGAACCAAGAAGACCAAATTCTGCTTTTTATTTTAATGTCAATGGTCAGAAAGTACGAGTATGTAAAAAATTTTTAATGAATACCCTTGGTATTGCCGAAAAAACTCTTAGGACGGTAATTCAATCCAAAGCAACTGGTACCGGAATTATTGCAGAAGACGGGAGAGGAAAACATGGGAAACATGCAATGGTGGATGAAGACTTAAAAATATCTGTATCGGACAATATTAATTCAATCCCCCGAGTTGAAATTCATTATGTACGCAGCGACACTACCAGAGAATTTATAGATGGTGGTCTTTCAATCTCGGAGCTTCACAGAAATTATGTAAAAGAGAGAACTACTGTCAATAAACCAACTGCAAGTTTCGACATGTATTCACGAATTTGTAACACAAAATTTAACATTGGTTTTTTTGTGCCAAAAAAGGATCAATGCGATTTATGTTAGTCCTACAAGAATGCTTCTGGAGAAAATAAAGAAAATATGCAATCCATTTTCAATTGAAATGGAAGAAATTAATTTTTTAAACTTGAAAGCACAAGAAGAATTTGCCGAATTAACAAGTGATACTACCTTGCGACTCAGATTTTCTCAAGTGCCTGCGCATGAATTTTGGATAGAAATCAAATCAGAATATCCCCTACTATCGGGAATGGCAATGAACAAATTACTGCCATTTTTTACAATATATTTATGTGAATCAGCCTTTTCCACATTAACTTACATAAAATCAAAATACTGTTCAACTTTAATAAACGTTGAAAATTTATTACGATCTGCACTAACTCAAATTCAGCCTAGATTTAATTATTTGTGTAGAAATAAACAATCACATCCGTCACATTAATATTGTTTGATGTTAATAATATGTTTTTATTGAAAAAAAATTGTTACAAAAGTTTATTTTTTCTATTGAATAAATATATATATATATATATATATATATATATATATATATATATATATATTCCCCCTGAGTATCTTAGGTGGACCAAAAATTGGCGTGTTTGCAAGCTTACACCGACCACCTCGGCTCATACATCGACCGGTGTAGCTTATACAGACCATAGGCAGCATGCCTTACGTCGACCGGTCTACGTAAACCTGTTTTTTTCGGGAAGTAGTGGGGGAATTATGAAAGGAAATGAGGGGAAGGGACCGCCCACTATATTTATTGCGCACTACCTATTGCGCATTTGGATTTTACCTAACAGAGCTGTAAGTATTTTGATATGTAAAGGGAAAACGTAACAAAATTTCATTTCCTAAAGAAAATGGAAAACATTCAAACCTTAAATCAGCGAACCTTTAGATGTTTTTCTTAGAATTTAAGTGCCTTGACAACTATGGCCATTGGCAGTATACAAAATACATAACATAGGTACCTAAATACACTATCTTTAACTTTAAATAAGTGGTCATGTTAGTTCATATCTTGTGGTAGAGGTTAGCTGCTTTGAGGAATTTCAATATCTTTTGATAGTTGACGCTTAAAAATTGTGAGAGTATGATAGTTATTTTATGAGTGATGATGATCTGAAGTATTTTAATGCAATGGGTAAAGATCATGGGAAATAAACCAAAAAGGCTGTTGTTAGGGAACAATTGGAATATTTAGGGAAAAAAAGAAATCAAAGATTCCTTTTTAATAAGTAACATGAAAACTGAGATGATGAAGATTTTAAATGAAACTGACGAATACAAATTTTTATTCCTAACAAATACCTACTTGCTCAAAACAAGAAGCAACTGAAACAGATTTAGTCACATATTTGTTGAAGTATATCTACTAGAATGTACAAGTAAGTATAAGAATATATTATTATATTAACATTTATGGTTTAGGTATTATTTTCAAAATGAAGAACGAATAAACATGTGGGCCCATTGTTATAGGAAGAATGCTGGAATAAACACAAATATGGCAATAGAAACAACAAGCTAAAACAGTTAAAAAGAAATGCTAGGGTTACAATTGAGAAGTTGCTTGATGCTATAGAAGATTTGGTGGATATTAAAATGTGGAAGAAGATTTTAGAATCAAAGTGAGGGGCCAATTATCACCAAGCAGTATATGCCATTATAAATATTATATTAAATTTCATATGTATATGCATTTGAAAATTGTTCATTATTGTAGAAATAATTAAATTGCAAATGAGTGTATATTTTTCCTTTGTGTTATTAAAAGTGTTTCTGTTCATATATTGTGTATTCATTCCTCTAAATTTTGTAATATCGGACCTGATCTACCTATGAGCAATGAGAGAATTGCATAAATATAACTTATTTCAATTCTTAAATATTCGTTCGTTTTACAACCTTGTTTGATATTGAAATTGATATCTTGATTTATCACTTCATTGTTCTTTCAAAAAAACAAACTTCCAGGTTTACCTTAACTAAAACAAAAACCATCCATTTGAAACTGTTTCAAAGTCTAATTTATGAACGAAAAAGTTATGTAGAAGTAAATTAATTTCACAGTATTTTTAATATGTTAGGTGTATTTTAAATAACAATAGACAGGCATATAATCAAATTTTAAACCAAATATAATATAGAAATTTCACACATCTATTCGCTAAATAAAGTAAAATGGAAATAATAATGAAATATAATCAGTAAATCAAAAACGAAAATTTTGAATTTATGTTATGTTGACATGAAAATCGTGGCAAAGACACTTCACTTATACAATTTACATGTTCTGTCCCCGGGCGTATTTCACTCAACGATACCTCGTTGATTTGTATCGTTGAGTAAAATACGCACGAGAGCTTATTTTCCCGACAGATTCCAACGTTGTCAAATTTAGTAATAACATAACAATATTGAAGTAAATATGTAAATATCGGAAAATGAGAAATGGAAAATTGAAAAATAAACAAGAAAAACCAGGCCCAAACCATGTTGACACATCGAATAGAACCTCAACGCACCTAAACTACTAAATTTGACGTGGTGGGTGGAATCTGTCGGGAAAATAAGCTCTCTCGTCGTTGATTTTACTGTAGTCTTTGAAAAAGGTACAGATGATTTTCATATTCACGCTTATTGGTCGTATCCGTAACGAACTGCGCATGTGTAGACCCGTTACGTCTCAGCCGATACGATGCGTTGAACGTATGTTACGTACCCTACTCCGTATACTTAAACGTATCCGTATCCCGACTAAAGTCAGTATTCCGTGCTATATATATATACTAGATTACATCATCTTCCTCGTCTAGTAGCAATGGATTATTTAATATCGCCCCCATTTTACATTTTACAAATATATAAAAAGTTAAAATAAAAAAACATTGAGGTTATACAATTAGCGATACGTTTTCTGCTAAAAAGGTTTTCTTGACAATTTATTTACGTCAACGTAACTCCAATACGGATACGGATACGTGTAAAAACTTATGACAAGCTAAAAGTGTCTACTGTTAGCCCTGACCTCTATTGCAAGATAGATGTACGTATATGAAATCGCTAATTTATTATTGTTTCGACTATTTTACACAGTGATGGGTAATGTTAATAACCACCTATGTTATTAACCAGTTTTCAGCGTTAATTAACGCTGAATTGAAAATTGTTTGAAATTAACCACCGTTAACAATTTAGGCACCCACTTATAAAAGAAGAAGAAGAATTTTCAAAGTGTCAAAATCCAAAATATTTTTAAATTCTCTGTTATGCCTCTATTATAGCTCTATTATATGCTTGCTATTATATGCTTGGATTCACAATCTATATTCATAATTCATACTACACCAGAGTAACCATAGCCACGAGATGCTAAAGAACCATCCTTTATGTCTATCCAACGTTGCCAAATGAGTGACTGTCGTTTCTGTTAAATTATTTTTAGCGCTACTCTTGAAAATAAGAATTTGTTTAATTATTGAGAGCCAAGCAGGGTTGGTAATGTAACAAGAAATATAAAAAACCGTAGTTAATATAGACAAAGGCTATGTAGTTAATGTAAACAGCTATACTGGTTTTCATTTAAATGGTGTGAATAAATTCGGGGGTGAATTCTGTTCTTTCCAATATATTATGTTGCGTCTAGTTTTCTCTCGTTACTTATTTGATTTATGAGCACATGTAAATTTTTTTTTGAGAAAGGGGAAGGGAAAATTATTGAGATTTATCGTGTAACTTTGTATAAAAATATCAGAAAATAAGAAATAGAAAGTTATCTGTCACTATTTATGTCAGATGTCAAAGTAATTACAAGAATAGAGATACTACTAACCATAGAGTAATTTATTTAATATTTATTTTGTCCACGACCACCTAATAATAAGTCAATATTTTACCTCCTAACTGAAGGTATATGGTACCTATATATCAACTGTCGTGAATTATGGTTCATAATACACTGTAGTGTATTACGGTTCATAATTCACGACTAGAGATGGGGGTACAATATGGAATAAACTATTAAATCTGTGTATTTTGTTCAGGAAATTTGTTTCTGACATATATCGTATCTATAAAATATTGTAATTTTTAGTATTGATACTTTTCATAACGATATTTTCTAATATTAAGTATTTTAAAACAATATATTTATAACGGTACGTTTGTATTGATACTTTCTACAGTATCGCCCATCTCTATATATGTCAAATTATTTGAAGTAGCTGCCACAACATTTTGAGGTTAGTAATATGCCAAATCGCTACTGACTTTTATTTATTAATAAATAAATTAAGTGTCGTGGACAAAATATAGTATTCTACTCGCAATTTATGGCCATAATTCACTTGGGTGACTTGCGCAAACGCCACCCATAGTGAATTATGGCTATCATAAATTGCTCGTTTAATAATATACTATATTACTCTATGCTACTAACTAGAAATGCTACAAAAATCTAATCGAAAATGGACATACACGAATATCAACAAAAATAAATATAACTGACATTTGACAGAATAACAGAAATGAAATGGTGACTTGCCAAAAGTTCCTAGAGTTATTGGCCACCGATATGTTGAGTATTCAGCTAAAAAGTCATTTTAAATTTCAAAGATATACGCTTCGGGGGTGTATTCATTATTTTAATGGAGCAAATAGATGTTAAAATGATAAAAAACATGCAAAAATCTTATGTTTTGAATGGTAGACCTTAACTATCATTCTTGTCAGAAAAAACCACTTTGGTTGGCCACACTTACCTTAGACTGACCTCCTTCATGCAATATTGAGACAACAGAATTGATACTAAATATATATAAACAATATAATTTGAAAAAAAAATCGGTAATAATTAAACGATACCCATATGAAAAACAAGCAACGGTAATCTATAATCCGAAAAATGCTAAGCAATGTATAAGGCGAGGTACCTAAGTGGAAATTTTTTTTTTGATAAACAAATATAAATGACTAGATGGAGAAGAAAAATTAATCGGGAATTGATATTAAATTACACTATACAACATATGCTAATATAAAAAACATGAAATATTGATTGAAAAAGAGTTAATAAATGTTATGGGATTGCATTTTTCTTTGCAATATAGTTAGTACAAATAATAATAAAATCTACTTAAAATGTAATTAGCGGTTCTGTTTGTTAGAATTGTGTAAACTTTTAATGCAATTAATATTTCAACTGATATAGCTCTATGCACATTTGCATTTAACAATAAAAAAATATTAATCATATTATCAAAGTTTAATTAGTAAAATTCCACAAAAGTGCTCTTGATTAGACAATTGTAGCTCATTACACAATTAACGTAGGTACAGAAGACATTTTAATTATGACAAAAATTTTTGTTAAAGGTGAATGTAACTATGGAAAAATAAATTTGAAAGATGTAGGTGTGAGTGAGTATATACTAAAGGTAGAAACATACATAGGTTGCTAATAATTTACTATTTTACCAGTTTAAGATTAACTTTATTGAAACATTACAATAATTACTAATACCTAGTTAAAAAACAGGTTATATAGCTTTCTCTTATTAATTTCAGCAATGTAAAAATAAGTGTTTAATTTCAGACTTAGTACCTATACCTACTTGCTACTTATCTAGTACAAATTAAAAATATTTCCTTTGGCTAAGAAATAATTCTTATAATATGCTTTACTATTACCTATATAGATATGTAGGTGATTGTGTGAAATTATGTTCTGTGCAAGCAATTTATCCTTCCTCTGGTACCTACATAAATGAAATTTAATTTTAATATACATAGTTTTTTTACAACAACAACAAAAAAGACATTAAACAAAGTATTTGGAAATTGACATCTAACTTTACACCTATTTTATGGTATCATAATATCGGATGAGCTTCAAGGCATACCTCCACTGCTGAGGGAAATGAAACGGCCTTCTACCTAATACTTAAGACCCAAGAAGCAGAGAGGCTCCCTGCTAATACTTTCTCTAAGATAAGTAACTTTATACCTATACAAAGAAGTTTTCACCAAGGTCAACCTTTCAAGCTAAAATTCTTTCTATAATTTGTAGGTACAACTAAAGGGCTTCACCCACTAAAATTCTTTTTCTATAATTTGTAAAACTAAAGGGCTTCACCCACTAATATTATTTTCCTATAATTTGTAAACTTAGGGGCTAATTTGTAAACTTAAGGGCTTCACCCACGGACATTGTTACTTTGTTTTATTATAAATTTACAAAAATTTTATATTTTTTAAAAATTAGAAACTAATTAAATTCATATTTTTTTGTTATTGCTTAACTTGTGGAATTTTATTTCAACTTCCTTCCAACTGAATTTATAGTCACACACTTCAAGATATCATATAGGTAGTGAATGCTTAAATAACAGGACAGAACTTTATTCATAGTTTCGGGGTTAACCTATTCTTTTTATAAAAAGTAAAAAAACCACGTGGCGCTCAACTTATTTAACTACCTTTTCTTTTAAGCTACAGTTCTGTTTTTTTTTTAAGTTCGGCGAAAACCACCCCTGAGAATCATTTTTGAATACAAATATTTTTTTTCAATAAATTTTAAAGTTACATTTCATTTGACACCCAACTCGCGAAAATTTTTCCAATAGTGGGCGCTGCAGTTTATGTCAAAGCTGTCAGTGGAATGGGGAAAACAATGCTAGCCCAGATAATCTGTGGCTAACCCCCATTTGTTTCATTACACGTACTGTAATGGCGATTTGGTTTGTTTTCCCCATTCCACCCCATTCCAACTTTGCTCGTTTTCGCGAATAAGTTACTAACGTTTCATTTGAAATATAATGTCAACAACAGCTAAAATCAAGGTAAATTGGGTTGGTACAACTGCCAAAATAAAACTATACAGCCAGTTTAAAATAATTTTTATGCCCTTTATTTTTTATAAACCCATATGTACCTATATACTTGAATATAGGTACAGTCAAAGTCAATTGAAACAAACAACTATATTATTGTGAGACTGCATTATTTAAAAATTTGCTATCCCCATCAAACAGATCTACGTTTTTTAGGTCACAATTGAAGTATTTCTAATACATTTTAGCGAAGGCTTACCAGAAATCATTAAAACTAATTGAATTTTTGTGTTTGTCTTGTGCGTTTCATTTGACTTTCTGCATGTAGTAACATTTCATTGGGGTCTAAATATGGGTACTTATGTCTAATAATATAAATATTTAGGTTCTCACAGTTTTTTCCAGATATTGAATTGTTTGATATTTTTGGGGTATTAAAATATATATTTCATTTCAGAATAGCTACTTCACTAAAATGCATTACATACCTTTTCATTGATTCTGGTTGAAATGTAATAATAAATTTTCATAATAACTTCAAAAGTGACATCAAACAAAAATTTAAACCAATTCTTCTAGCCTATTACAGAGTGAATGTTGAAAGTATCCGATAGAGGAAAAAAATTCATATTTAAAAAAATATATTTCAAAGAGAAATAGAAACATCATGTTTTAGCTGGTTCTTCTATTACATGAACTATTCATTTAATTCTGTTAGATTTACACTCAACCTATAGTTTTTTAATTATACAAATTGTAACTCTGATCTGATTTTTGGGAATAAATGAAATTATCATCAACTGAAATGCTGTCCCACTGTTGGTTAGTTTCCATTTGCAATCAGCTAACTTGTATGGGCTGCCTATGTAAATGTTACTTGATTTAAAGAACATTGTACCTACCTAACCTAAATTGATGATGTTTCATATGTAGCTTCATTCACATATTCTTGCTAAACTAGGCAACACTATGTATGTACCTACTTAAATAAATAAGAAAGTTTAAGCAAACTGGAAGGCATTGTTTCACATTAAATTTTAATAATATGTAAATTGATAAAAGTAAGTAGGTAAACTTTAAAATTATATGGAATACTTGAGGTGTATATTAATGATGATTCAAAACTTATTATAATAATGCATTTTTTTCACCAATCACTACAAAAAAAAACTCATTCGTTCAATGAAAAACAATTCCTTGAACATGGTGAATTACATGCAGTCATTTCTAAAAACAACAATGATAGTCTATAGTAAGCAAAGTAAAGTCCCATGTTGAAAAGTTTAGATTTATGAATTTAAGAATTAAAACACTGTTTTACTGAATGTCAATTACAAATACCTAAGAACAGTGAATGATTATTATTTTAAGTACCTACTTTTCAATTTAAAATGGGTTACCTAAAGACTTAGTTTGCCAAGAACTAGGTGCAGGTATATGATCAATTCAATTTACAATGTCTTTGTAAAAAAATGATTTACTTATAGAGAAAATATCTGACCAGTAACTTTTATAATAGATGGTGAAATAAAACAATTTACTAACAACCAGCATTAGACACTTCTTGTTTGTATAACAGACCTCGAGTAATTCTATAAAAATATCTCAATTATAGGTTTATGATTTGATTATATTAACTATTTTGCAATAGAGTGAATGTTCAGAATAGGTGAATAAAATACAAAGTTCACTGAACATACAATTTTATTTGTTGCCTACACCTATAAATATCAAGTAGAATAATTAAATATACAATTAAAACTTTTTTCATGTTATCTGTTGAAAAACATTTATCATTACTACTAACCAAAAGTCTGCAGCTGTTTATACTTACATTAGTTGATGGAACATTGGAGTTTACCAAAAACAAAGTTTGAATTACAGAAACTAAAAATACAAAAAATAACTTGAAATTCCACTTTAACTCTTCTGTCTTGTCTAATATCCTATTCTAATGATGGATACAGGCTCTATAAAACGATTATTGATTGAAATTAAATCTAGTGGAATTTACAATTTAATAAAATTATCATGGACATACTTTACTTGTAAGGTTTGAAACAATATCCATTAATTTACCCAGATTTAAAAATCGACAAGAAATGTATTTGTGTAAGTTCAAACCTGTGAGTATTATAAAATATTGAAGACTTGAATTATATCGCTAAGTGCCCACCAACTAAATATTCTAATTTCTATTTTATTATACTTTGCACCTACAAAAAAATGTTATAAGCTACCAATATGAACCTTCCATAGCATAAATCATAGAACAAGTTAGGTATATGGCATAAATAGAGATAAAAAACTTTCAGGATTCTTGTTATGATAATATATATCTTCCTCGTGGAGATACAATAATTTTTCTATTATATACCCTTCATAGTTATTTTTATTGTTTTCATTTTTAATACAATATAAAAGAATCAATATCAATACATTATTCTTCTTCTTATCATTTTTTTTGGTCTCCACCTTACGGTATTGCGACCAGTATTATCAATACATTTATAGAAAACTCATGAATTCAACCAGTTCTTTTTTTTATCGGACATATACCTTGCATCTAGCCAGTTTGAAAACAACTAATTTTCCTTCTGGTCCTTGATTAAATTTTATCTTTTTGAAAAAAGTGATTATTTTTATTTCTAGTTGAAGGGTCACTGGTCAGCAATATGAACACCATAGAGAAATATAATAACACCTTTAAAGCCGATTGTACCAAACACCTGAACCACAGAGTACACCATCTAACAAGAGGCGAATGAAAGCCGTTTTCGTGATCGCAATTTTGTGTGCACATGCGTGAATTAATTAGTATATATGTCAATGACAAGTCGACACATGGTCGACACTTCCGTTCGTTCGTTCCCGTCAGTTACTCAATACTCTGTGGTTTGGTTGTCACTGCCTTAGTTAGATGGTGTACTCTGTGGTATCAAGTAGTATATCTGTCAGTCTCGACGTATTTCCGTTTAAGTCCAACTTCAAAGGAACCGACAAAGCTTTCGTCTCTTGTTAGATGGTGTACTCTGTGCCTGAACTCGCTTTAATGGCATTGACAGTTGACAATACCTTGGTGGTAAAGCAATGAACAATAGACACGATAAAAAATTATCAAACAACAAACAACTACCTATATTAAATATTATTAAATATGCAAGCTCAACAATTAAAATAACTTCAAAAGTTACACTGATGCAAAACCAACTAATCACGATCCATAGACAAATTTCCCGATGTCACGATCTTCATAAATCAGCATAACCTCACTATTATGTACCACATAGAGAAATATTATATAATATTTTGTCTATGATGTACCACGTGTTCTGGTTGTTTTACCACCAGACTCTTGTCAAAACAGTTTGTGACGTCACGTGGACATGCCCTATTGAGAAATATTTGTCTATGATGCTTATAATTTGGGGTTAGTACCATAGAGAAAATTATGTAAAAATAGTAGAATGTGTCTGTCTACATATATTACATTTCTATGGAAATATTCTTCTCCCGTCTCTAAAAAAAAAGAAGCTAATAATCGGTTACCGGCATTGTTGCCAGAGTCACTACAATTGTAGTAGATATACGATATACTACAATTTCAAGGGTATAATACTAGGTACGCTACTACAATTTTTAAGTATTTACTATATTTTTAATATTCCTACTACAATTTACTACAATTACAAATTAAGCTGATTTACCTTTTTACTTCCATAAAATCTTTTTTTTCGCTGAAAATTTTTGGTGCAACAGGTTTTAGCGGAAAATGAATGTTTTTCAAAGTGGATTTTTGTTGTTATTTGTTAGCAAGCAAAACAAGCAAAAAATGGTCATTTTTTTTAAATAGGTATAACTTTTATATCACTTTGATTTTTGTATTCCAAGATCCAATTGAAACTACTACATTTTTGTCGAATCTGCTACAATTTGAGAGTCAATTTTATTACTACATTTAAAAAAACTCCGGCAACACAGGTTACCGGTAAACCTCTCAGTTTCCCGCGCCAACAGCTAGACATTTTATTGATTATTGGTTATGAGAATCATATAAGACCAATTAATAAATTATTTCTACTGATTATGAGTTTCTTTTGCGTGAGAATTTTAAGTGGTTGAAAATCAGATGAAAGTGGTGAGTAAGTATGGTTGATTTTTCCATGGTCATTTGTTAATTTAATTGCTAGCGTAAAAAGAAATATATACTTACCTAATTCGGCATTTGGGAAACTTTCAATAATTATCTTCAAGACAATATAATAGGTGTTCATTATTCACCCCACAAAGCTTTATGACAATCACCCTCATGACAATGTTTTCATTAAAAATTAAGTGATGGTGTCTTTCTACTTATAATGTTTCCATTATGATCCACAAGTAGTAAGAAATAAAGCCAAAGGCAAATCTGATCAAATTGATCCAAAATAGCAGATATTTTAATTCTGGTTACGAATGTTGAATTATGTTGGTGCTTTTTGAGGGTGGGAGAGCTGACAAACCCTTTTACCTTTACGGAGGCCTGGGAAATCATCTCACTATATGAGTTCCGCATATATTATTCTGTTATATGTTTCAAACCAAGATACGAAAAAATAATTCTAAAATCTAATTGTCTTAAACAGTTACCTCTGCTCTTCATAATGGGATTCAGAGTCTGCAAATGTCTTTTACACAATTATATTTACACATGCAACTTTAGGTATTCATAAAGCAAGATTACCACTTATTTTCATCAATTAGCCTAGTTCTCATATTCTCATTTTAGATGATGCACACACAATTACGATCATTGTTATTGATGAGTGTATTTGTCAATATGTTCATATTAATACAATTCAAAGGAGATGGTGAATATAAAATTTGCAAAATAAATGAAGTTAAATGGACTGGGACAACAATCTTGGCCAAATGGAAAAATAGATTTTATGATGCAATAAAAATTTTGTCATCAGAAGATCACAGTATTTTAGATCATTGGATGTGGAATTTATCAAACAATTCTCCTACAGTCATATTACATCGTTGTGATGATTTGCACATTGAAAGAGGTGAGAACATTTACTGTTAATTATGAAGATTTAAACAAATTGACTTGTTCTATTCCATCGTTTTGCTAATTACTTATCACTTGATATTTTTATAATTACTAAACATAACATTTTTGTGAAATAATTTGTTCATTTCAATAAAGTTTTTGTAAACAGTTTATCCTGATGTTTTAGGAATATTGGCTTTTGATAATTCAGATCAATGTTCCTTAAATGTATCCATCCACAAAGTATCCGAAGCCCAAAGAATGGATGACTTCTCACATAGCATTTGTGAAAATAACGAAGTTACAGGGTTGAATGGTGACAATTATAATGAAAAATGTTCAACAGATTGGGAAGTTTCTCACAGTGATGAAGATTCTTCATATAAACCAGATTCATCTGATAGGTCATCAGATATACTGATTCTTCCAGATGCTGAAACTGGATTGAATGAAACCACAAGTAACACTAATACAGTTTATCCTGATGTTTTAGAAACATTGGCTTATTTTGATAATACACATCAATGTTCCTTCAATGTAACCAACCACAAAGTATCAGAAGCCCAAATAATGGATGACTTTTCACATAGCATTTGTGAAAAAAACAAAGTTTCGGAGTTGGATTGTGACAATTATAATGAAAAATGTCCAACAGATTGGGAAGATTTTCACAGTGATGAGGATTCTTCATATAAACCAGATTCATCTGATATGTCATCAGATGCACTGATTATTCCAGATGCTGAAACTAGATTGAATGAAACCACAAGTAATACTAATACCGAGCTATGTTTCATTTGTGGGAAAATGGTTAACAATTTAAAAAATCATGTTAAGGATCATGGGAGTTTTAATACATCTTTAAATACATCACCACTACAGGAATTGGAATTACAAGGTATTGCAATTTGACAATCTAAATTTTTTGTATAAAAAATATTTTATAACTTTATAGGTAGAAGACGGCAATCAAAATATCATTATTGTCTGTACTGTGGGATAAAACAAACCAAACTAAATCGTCATTTGGAGAGAAAACATACAGATCAGGAAGATGTCAGATTTGCTTTGGGCTTGACTAAAGGTACCTACATATCATCTTAACATTAACTACTTTGATTTATATACTTCCAATAAAGTATTCACCACTAGTTATTTCAATTTGAATAAATTTAAGATTATTGCCCCTTTGTAGGCAGGATGACTGATTTTAAAAATAACTCCATGCAACTACTTAACTCGAAATAAATTTTATTTCTGCAAAAAATATTTACTATTCACAATTTACTATTCGCCAATGTCCTTCGTGTCTTTAGATTCACCTTTATTACCCAAAGTTATTGAAATGGTTGAAATATTGATAAATGTGGTATTATATAAATCTATTTCCAAGTTCTGGAGTATTATTAAGAACAGTTAAATAGGATGGAAATTTAAAACTTCTGTGAAGTTATTATTATGGAAATTGGTATTCACAAAAGTTTGAATTGTGTTTCTATTCAACTGTTTTTTTATACTCGATACACCTTCATAATTATATATTTACTTTTATGGTCTAATCAGCTGTCTCATTCAAATGATTATGATTGGAAAAACAAATAAAAACAAAATGTAATACGAAATTCAACTAAAGCTTGATGTAAAATATAACTGCACTTGTTATCTAAAGTAAATTGATTTTCATGCCATCTCTCTATCCTATATCATAATAGTTATTTACGTAACTAGTTATGAAAAGAGCGATACTGTTCAACATGCGTAATATTTGCCAAAACGAGCGCTAAAGAGTTTTGCAAGTTACGCGAGTTGAACAATGTCGCTCTCTTCATAACGTGTTTACATACAACGTTTTATCTAATTCTGCGCTTTCATAATATTCAATAAAATCTTCAATCACAATGATAATATTAAAGTGGATTCAAATAGTGTTAGAAGTATTGTTACTATGAAGTATTCACCCAGATAATTGACTTACTTTAAATAACTGTCTCCTTAATAATGTTGTTTATAAATCTTAAAATACTATTGAATTTAAATAATGGGGTAATTGTCAGTTTGAATAATGAAATAATTGACAGTTTTGACAGTACCTAATTAATTAATTATTCTTTGAAATTTAAACAGTTACGTAAAGTTTTCACATAACTACTATTCATAACTGATATATGAAGGTTATGAAAAATGTGACTGTACCTAACGTCAAGGAGAGACCTAAAGTGTCATATTTGATAACAGAATTAGATAAATAATAATTTCAGTGATCATTTGTGAATGTCATCATCCCTATTGGCATAACAATTTTTCACTTGATTCGATTTTTTTAGGATGCTCTAAGCGTAGTATAATTCTGGACGATATAAGAAAAAAGGGAGATTATCTTCACAACAGAGCCTGTCCAGATCAACCAGTTACTGTGAGAAAATCACTTTCAGGAAGTGATTACATGCCATGTCCGAACTGCAGTGGTTATTTTTCTAAAAAAAATTTGAGAAGACATGTTAAATCCCATTGTAAATCTAGTAATATTGGTTCCAGAAAAATTTTATCAAAAAGTAGGCTAATGACATTTGATGTCCATAAAGATGCATCCACATCTCTAAAAGATGACATATTTGTGAATATGAAACATGATGAAGTTTTCCAAATAACTATTAAGGATGAAACAATAGTCCGATATGGAAATATGTTGCTCATTAAATATTCTTCTAGTACTCATCATCATAAAATGATAACCCAGCAGTTAAGAAATATGTCTAGACTGTTGCTTTCTGTGAACAAAAACAATTGTTTAGTTACAACTGTAAAGGATCTTCTGAAACCTGCTAATTTTGATGATCTTATTAAAGGTATACATACTTTAGCTGGTTTGAAAGATGGCAAATATAAAGCTCCTAGTGTAGCAAATCACTCGTGTACCCTGGTGATGCATTTTATTGAGTTTCTCAAATGTGAGAGTATTAAAGAAAATAATCAAGTCCTCCGCAAAGACATGGAAGATATTCACTGTCTTATGCAACATAGCCAGAATGCATTTGTTACAAAGATTGCCGGAGAAAATCGTACTCATAGCCAAAGAACAAAAATTGAAGTGATACCTAATACTGAGGAGATGAACATATTATTTAAATTGTTAGCACAAAAATCAAAAAAATTAGTGGAGGACCTCACCATAACATTCAATAGAGACACATGGAGTCAATTGTGCAAAATAACATTAATAGGAATAATGACATTTAACCGTAAACGTCCAGGTGATGTGGAAAAGACCCAAATTGTTGAGTATAATAGTCTTAAGAGAGTGAGTGAAGAGGAGGCACTTACCTTGGGCATTTCTGAAAAAAATTGTGCTTTACAATTTGGACGATTTATCACTAGGGGAAAATTAAATAGACCTGCTCCAACTTTAGTCTCTACCGATCACATGCAAGCCATTGATATCATGTTGCAGCATAGAGAAGCTGCTGGAGTACCAGCAGATAATAAATATCTATTTGGCACAATAGTAGGTTCCAAATATCAATATTTCAAAGCTGATAAGGCACTTAAGGATTTCTGTTTGGCTAACAATCTGTCTGAAACCAAGTTTACTGCCACAAAGTTCCGAAAACATCTAGCAACTGTAACATCAACTACTTCTAGAGATGATCAATTGCTAATTAGTGACTTTATGGGACACCATATTGATATTCACAATAATATTTACAGGCAAAGACAAGCCAACACAGATATAATAAAAATGGGTAAAGTATTAACTGATGCAATAGGTGGTCTTCAAAAAGAAAACCATGAAGAACCTTCAACTACTGGTTTAAAATCACCACCAACAACAGAGGTGTATTCGTTTCTTAAAGAGCAAGTCGATGAATTTCCCATTGAATCTCCAGATCATTCAAGTAATAACGACTATTTTCATGATTTATCAACAATACAAGAATCTCCGTTATCAACACCACCATCGACACCACCTCCATGTACATCACTATTATCCCATTTCCCAAGAAGGAATAGAATGAATCGTAAGCCATATTCTAGGAAACACACATGGCGTACTCCAGAGAGGAAACTTGTAAGAGATTCTTTTAAATGGTATATAGAAAATAAAAAAGTACCCTCATTAAAGCAGTGCCAAGATATCGCACGTGAAAATTTACTTGATTCCAGATCTCCCCAACAAGTTCGTGCATGGATTGCTGCACAAATTAAACGGAGTAGCAATGGTAAGAATACATATTTTTATTCGTGGGTAACATTGTAAAAGTTTTCCTTATTCTTATTACTATGCATTTATGGTTTGATATTGACTACCCTACCGTATTTTAAAGTCACAAGCTACGATTCGGTATTGTTATTCTCAAGATTCAAGCTAAAACGTTTTACAACCACATTGGTAGCTCACGCTCATTCGCCGTTTGATTAGCCGTGCCCGCTTGTGCAAGACCGATGTACGTATGTGAAATTCACCTCCCAGTTCACTTTACATTCGTAGGAGTTGTGGGTCTAATGTTAGACTCAATACTTTATGATACCAAGCGCCAGGAATTCTATCATAGAACCTGAGTTACAAATTTATCTGCACATAAGCATCAGAAAAATACATAATTAAACACTTTCATTACATGTATAATGTCAATGTATTTATTCATCTAATAATGTTGTAATTATTGTTGGATAACACGAGGTATTCAGCAAAACAAGTTTCTCATAAAGATTTATTTTTCAATACTGTTACAAAAGCCAATGTCAAACGAAGGCGCCTAAAAGAAAAATGAAGTTATTGAATATGCGCCAACAAAAGTAACTTACTGTCTATAATACATACAAAAGATACATCTTACCTTCTAGACATTTATTACAATTTCTGTTCAATATTTATATCGATTTATATTATACTTATATTAATATTTGGAGATCTAAGTGCGACGTAAAATTAACAGACTCCCTCCTTTTTGTTTGACAGACGACATTTTATTACAGAACGTTGATAACACATGGAACACAAAATTTGTGACATTCGAAAATAATTATAAAATATACAAATATTCTCAACAAATAAGTTATCTGGTGATTTTGTGTGATTTGTTTTCATTTGTTTTAGAATCATCCCATATAAAACCTGGATGGAGTACACCAAGTAAAAAAATCTGTAGAGAATACTTCAAACAATATTACATAACAAAATCCTACCCTCCATTGACTGAAATGCGCCATGCAATAGATACAATACCAGATTTTGCAAATAAAACTACAAATCAGATTCGCAGTCACTTACAGCATGACTATAAATATTTAGATTTAAGCAAAATTTAAATGGCAATTATATTAATTATTTTAAACTGTGCTCCTACGTGGTTTTTTTTAACTGTGGCTTAGTATTTTTGAACAAAAAAGGAAATTTTATTTAAATTTTCAAGTGGTTGATTCTTGATTCTTTGAGTTGATTGATTGTTTTAATTTGGAGAAAAACACGAACGAAGAAGCACAGGTTACCCTCCTATTCTTATTTTGGTTGGTGCATTTTTTCTGCTATTTTCCACTCCCGTGCTGCTTTCAAAAAATAAATAGCTGGCTAAAATATCTGTTATTTTTTATTGTGTGGGTGGCAATATTATATGTACGTGTTACCATATGTGATTTCTATTGTAACAGAAAATATCTGTGAAATTTGAAATATTTATTCTGATCTTGGTGATTGTCTGTAATTAAAAATAGAAATGCTGTTTAGCTTTGGGCGTGAACTATGGTCAGAGTTCAACATGTAGTTTGAATAGTTGGTTTTGATATTATTTTTGGTGATAAGGTAGAATTATAATACTCTGAGAGTTAATCTGCATAATTTTTTTAATTCACAAAAGTCTTGTTTTATTAAATAATTAATTTCAAAATCTAGGTTGATATGTAGGGTATATTGTTACGTGACCCAAATCTTTGTTTTGTTTATGCAATGTAATGCATATTATACTCGTACTTTGATTTGATGTTTAGGTAAAATGTAATGCTCTGAAATGAAAAAAACACAGTATTTAATAATAAATGAAAAAAACAATATATATCTTAGTAATTCCATACCTTATATTCAAATATGGGAAGCAGATAATTACAAAAATGAAATAAAAAAGAAAACCTATTGCATAATTATGTTTTTTAAATGGTGTTTAAAAGACTGAACCAAATGGCGTTAATTATGGGCAATTTGAAATATACCATATTAAGTAAGTGATCCTGCCTTTCCCCTTTGTATTCATCACACAAAATAAAAGTATTGTTTCCCAATTTTAGGCAAATAAATATAATGCCTTTGACTTCGGATTTATGTATTGTACTCAAATAATTGCTAGTATACTTACTTGTTTGAAAACAAAAGTGAACCCAGCAAACTTGTTACGCGTGGTCCTCTAGAGGCACCTTGAAGACAAACGACAGACAACATAAGTGAGCCACAAATCATGATACGTCGCCGGCCCGGCTAGCTTGTGTCGCGATGAGCACCAGTAGTCCTCAAGACTACCACCTGATTCTAGGCCAAGAGCCGGTTTTTTTTCCTAAAAAACGTAAGGGGAATAGGTATTTTTCTTAATATGTTCAGAGCTGTCCCCTGAATGTAAATCCAAGTGGGCGTCATGGAGGGGCTTCACTTCAGCCGCCATCTTGAAAAACACTAAATGCTACGGGAAAAAGTTTCCAATGAAATTTAGAAAATTTTATGCTCTACAATTCAGTTACCACCATTTTTAATTTATCATTGACCATTAACTAAATATTTAGCAAAAACCATATTGAAAAAAGTTTGGAGCGCTATAATTAAAACCCTTCGGCGGGCGCGCTATGGCACTGTGTACCGAAGTTTTACTGTTTTGAACGTCACGCGTCTCCTGTTACCCGAAACACCTCATGCTTCTGAGTATTCCATGTTGACTATATCTGTTAGAGACTGCTGAAGTCAGAAATCTTTTATATGCACTCAATCAGTCTCAGTTCAACGTCAAACGCGAGGAGTTCAGTTTTCGGCACTGCGTACCGTATTTCGTGTAGAATGTTTGTGTGTAAAAAACATAGTGAGCATAGAGTTTATTGTAACATGTGTAATAATGTAGAGACTGACGAAAGTGATGTTTAATTTTCTACTAGCTATGTCAAATATTTAGTTGGTTTCATTTTCTATTGTCCTTTCGTCAATGTTCCTTGCCATTATTTATGTTTATAGCGCCTTTCATTTTTATTTGTTTTTTTGAGTTCTTTGTTGTGTTTTATGTTCAAAATTTGTTCGAATATATTTTTTTAGAACGGCATTTGTATTTTATTTCATGTCTAAAATGAAAAATGAATAGCGGTACAGAGTACCGCCACGCGCCTGCTCATGTGAAATTCTTAGGCGCGCCCGCCGAAGGGTTAAAAACATGCGTCATACAAATATTATCTACAATAAAGATTTCCACAATTTTTGTCGTACGATGCGCGGTTCACGAGATATTTAATAAAACGTGTTTTTCAAGATGGCGGCTGAAGTGAAGCCCCCCATGACGCCCACTTGGATTTACATTCATGAACATATAAAAAAATACCTGTTCCCGTGCGTTTTTTTCAGAACCTACTTTTTTGGTTGTGGCTCTTGGACTATTTGTTACATAGCGGATTGACAAAGTTGAGATGAATTGATATTGCATTGTACAGATTACGGTGCGATTGCGGTATCCTACTAGTCAACCGCCATCTTTCCACTGTTGCGGCTTCATCGAATCGAATTACATTTTTTAAACTTAAGAAACATATTCCAATACAGTTATATCACATTGTCTACAATTCCTATAAAGGATTTGTGTATGCATAGTATTGAATATGTACTTACAAAGCCGGTGTTAGGGAAGGGTCCTGCATATTGTGACCTGCACAAAGCGAAAGGTGTAACAAATGTGTTTTTTAATCTATTTTATTTATTTATTTTTCACATACAGAACGAAGGTAGTGCTGAAACTGGCACTGCCTACAGAACAAGATTTTATTACTAAGAATCAACACTTAATATATATATATAATATAATATAATATAATATACAATATAATATATAATATATAAAAAATGATTTTTCTTCACCTTTTTGAAATAATACCGATACCACTGTTTTATAAGCTATATACTTAGGTTTAACAATGAAACATGATGAATAAAACAAAGAAATATAATTAAAAATAAAAAAATATTCCGTATACAATATATACAGGGTGGTCCGTAAGTAATGGTCCAAAGTGAATTGGAATATTCTTCGCCTAAAAATCACAATCTACAGGGTGGCAAGTTGAAATGACAAGAATGTTTTTTCTCAATAAATTGAAAGATTTTGGATATGAAAAAGTAAAAATTTTAAGATAAGGGTTTTAGGGCCTGGAAAATCATAATATGCTATCCATTTCGATGTATTTTCTAGAGGGCGCCACAAAAGCTAGGTTGGTGTAATTGTGCGATTAATTTATTTATTGTTAACGTTATCCCTCTATTTATTAGAAAATATTAAAACTCCATTATTTTTGCGACAAAAAGTTATACCCAGCAAAGAGTTACTGATTTTCGAGGTTTTCGCATTTTTAAGCCCCCCTTCATAATTTTCATTTCATTTATTAGCACAAAAATGATAATGTTGGTAGGCGCTGATCTCAGCAAATTGATTATCAGCTATAATATACTATGAACATTGAAAATTTGCAATAATTTTGCCATAACTTTTCTCAATCATGTTGCTTCGAGGTAACTTCGGAGTCGGGTTGTTTACCAGGCAATACACTTTCGAAATATATGACAATATTATTGCAGATTATCAATGCTTTTGCTATATTATAGCTGATGATGAATTTTCTGACATAAGCGCCTACTAACATTATTAAAAATGCGAATATCTCGGAAACCAGTAACTTTTGAGACTTATGATAGGTATACCTTTATGTCGCAAAAATGATACAGTTTTAATATCTTTCAATGAATAGAGGGATAACGTTAACGATAAATAAGTTAATCGCACAATTACACCAACAAGATAACTTTTGTGGTGCCCTCTAGAAAATACATCGAAATGAATAACATATTATGATTTCCCAGGCACTAAAACCCCTATCTTCAAATATTCACGTTTGTATATCCAAAATCTTCCAATTTACTGAGAAAAACATTTATGACATCTCAACTTTGCCACCCTGTATCTCTCTTATAATCGATATTTTACTAAAAGAAGTTGCGTCAGATTGTAATATTTTTAGGCGAAGAATCTTCCAATTTCCTTTGGACCAGTACTTACGGACCACCCGGTATATAAATAAGAATAAAATGTATTCTTTGGGTAGGTAGTAAGTACTGTTCAAATGGAGATACCAATTTAAAAAAGTCAACTTAATCATTTTTGAGCACTTCTCTTTGCTCGACCTCCTTCACGGTCACCAGCAGCAGTTGCCTTGATAGTCATCTCAACATTATTGATTGTACAATCCTTGGACAATCCTCTTCCTAACACATACTACAAAAAATTTGTAATAAGTATATGAATTTTAATTGAAAGGGAATTCATGTTTCAAATGAAATATGGCACATGATTTAAAGAGAAACCTCAGCCATTCCCATTATAATAAGTATTCACAAATTTCAAGCTTTTTGTGTACTTTCCAAATACTGTCTATCACTCAATCCTGGGGATATATTAAGAGCCAAAAGAACTTACCATGTATCATGTTTTTCAGATCTTTAAAACCATTTATCTCATTTCGCCATGACCAAATTGCAGATAATTTTCTGCATGTCTCATTATTATCATCCTTGTCTACAATGAATTGGAGCATATAACACTAAAATTAAAATAAAAGCTATAATAGTCATAGGCAGTGAAGTAGAAGATTCAATGCCAGCTTCTTTCAATTCCAATTATTATATTGCACATAATTCCAAATGAAGATATACACATATTCGAATGTCTTGATTCAGCACAATTTCAAGACCAAGGCAGAGAAAACTCTCCCCATAGCCTATGCAATTGAAATGTTAGGTACGTCATCTCATTTTTTAACAAGATGATAGGAAAGTGGACTTAGCAATTCAGCAAATTTGGTTTTGTCTGATAAATTATCATTTCATTTCGATATATATTCGAAATTGTTTATTTTTTCCACCTCTCCAGTAGTTACCTGCCTCTCTTCTTCATCCACAAACAATCTGATCAGATAATTGATATCTTCTTAAACTATTCTCAATGTCTTACTTACTCAGGTTAGGTTCTATGTGAGTGGGGCCTTCTCGCCACCTCCACTGCGACCTTCGTAAGGTCTATTGTGGCTCATCCCTAGGAATTACAATTCACTCCACAAGCTTGTGCTTCTGACGGAGTCCATGGTTGTATTTGGTGATACTTTTTTGAGGGCTCTAAGGTACTAAAACCGAATATATCATACCTTACTTGCCTAAGGCTGGTCATGAGCACAGTACGTGCTCTTCCAAATTACAGAACCGATAGTCCTAGGTCTGAACCAGACTGATCTTTGGGTGGTAATTTAGTCGACAATGTCCTGTTAGCAGACCCGACAAAATGCGTAGGTTTGTTCTACTCCATTCCAGGATCTGCTTATTTTTTGGCGGCCTCTACTCCTCGATGCCCCGGCATCCAGGTCTTTTTCCTTGCCTAGTATTTCAAGGGCCCACACAGCATAATATGTCCATTGGTCGTCCATTTGATGTCCATTTCAAGTCCAAACGTCCATGGAACCTAAATATACGTCCATTGTACGTACAAACATGGATGCTTATTGGATGTACTGAATTGCTTGTTCAATGGACGTCCATTTTAAATCTAATCATTCATTGGCGTTTGATGTATGCCCATTGTACGTACAAATATGGATGCTTATTGGATGTACCGAATTGTAGATTGGATTGTAGACAGTTGTATACCATGTTGAATTTTATCCTGTTCGAGCTCAGTGGTTTAAGAGCAGCCTGGCTATCTGTTTTTTTACAACAGGTTGATTCATCAGTTCTCTAGCAGCCAATTCAATGGCGTATACTTCAGCCTGAAAGATGATAGCATGCCCTGGCTGGTTGTGATTCCAGCTCTGGGTTTCCTGCTGAATATTGCTGCCCCAGCACCGTTTCTGGTTTTGGATCCGTCAGTGTAAAACACGTAGTCGGTTTCTAGGAAGGAGATTTCTTAGCTATCCCATAGGTCTCTCGTGGGAATGAGGCTTATCCACGTGAAGTTTGGTGACAGAAAGTCCGAGGGCATCCATATGCCGGATCTCTGGAGAGAGAGAGAGAGAGAGATAATTCTACAACTGAGAGGTGAATCTGATTTACTCTGACAGAAGTTTCTCCAGGACTCCCCTTTGGCTTTCCTAATCGCCTTATTGTAATCTGTTAAAGCCGTACGATATTGTTCCATAAGCCTTTATCTTTAGCTCGGTTGAAGAGTTTCCGAACTTCTATTTCAAGTCTCTGCTCCTCTCTTCTTCCTCAGTGGGCAGTTTTGTTGATAGGCTGATAGAATGGCAGTTTTCAATTGATTATTCGCGTCCTCTATCTCTGCACTATTCTTAATAGTACCAGTTATGTTTTCCAAGTATTCATATAGAAGGTTGATCGATAGCCGCTCCAGTTGGTACATTTTGGGCTCCGAAATTGGACTATGGGTCTTGCCCCTGTATTCACGTCGAATCTAATGTGTCTGTGGTCTGAACAAGACAGCTCCGTAGATATGTACCAGTTAACGATTTTAGAACTAATAAAATTCGTGCTAATCGTTAAATCTAAAACTTCCATGCGAATTTGATTCACGAAAAATGGTTCGGAGCCAATGCTGTTAACTACTAGTCCCTCCCTAATGATAAAATTATAAAAAGACACCTCTTCCATTTTTGTCCGTACTTCCCCAGTCCAAATGGTTGGAATTTGGGTCACATCCAATGATCACCTGGGTGTTGTTCCTCCTGCCGTAGGCGATCAGTACTCGTACTACCCCTGGGGATGTTCTTCTCTTCTGTCACTAGTGAAATAAGTAGAGCAGACGATAAGGTCCTTTCTGCCGTTGCCCTCTGAGGCTGAGAGTTGGACTGCCACCATATCCTGGGTGCAGTAATCTGTCAATAAAAAATAATTTGTTATTCCTGATGAGTGAACAAGCCCGGAGTTTGAGGCCTGAGGGGCTGTGTACTACTTTACCAGAAAAGTTTCCCATGTCGCTGATCCGTCTTGTGTTGGAAAACCATGGTTCCTGGATGGATTCCACTCCGATCTTCTCCATGTCAAACCTCCGCCCAAGAACAAAGGTTGCCGCTTTGGTGTGGCGAATGTTGGCCTGGAGACATCTTACTGTGGAAGCCATTTCGTGGCCATAGGGGGGGAGGGTGATTAAACTCCTTTCTACCTTCTTTTTCCGCCTTAGAACCCGTTTAAGACTCGTGAAGGATTCGGTGCTGGGCTTCTCTCTCTCTCTCTCTCTCTCTCTCTCTCTTTCTTTCTCTCTTTCTCTCTCTCTCTCTCTCTCTCTCTCTCTCTCTCTCTTTCTCTCTCTCTTTCTCT